>WNGS01064362.1:0-12120 GCA_020271785.1 Procambarus virginalis
AGAGACGAGCAGTACTGGAGGAGTGCACCAAGGCACAGTTGCAGACGATCGCCGACCACTTTGGATCAAGTTGAGAGCTTCCAAAGTGGGAGAAAGAAGACTTGAGATCATGGCACAGCTCAAGGCACGTGATGAAGCCTTAGGAGAGGAGCGACCACAGACACCTGCCAGTGGAGGAGAGAACTTGAGTACCGGTGGCAGCAGCCGGGGATCCAGTGGCAGCAGGCGCAGTATCAAGCTAGAAATAATGAAGATGCAGTAGAAGCACAGCTGAAGCGTGAGGAAGCAGAAAGGGAAGCACAGCTGCGCAGAGAAGAAAGAGATGCACAGCTGAGCGCGAGAAGCAGAGAGAGAAGCCAGCTGCGCCGAGAAGAAAGAGAAGCACAGCTGCGCCGAGAAGAAAGAGAAGCACAGCTGAGGCGCGAGGAAGCAGAGAGAGAGCACAGCTGAAGCGCGAAGAAGCACAGCTGAGGCGCGAGGAGCAGAGCGAGAGGCACAGCAGCAACGAGAAGAACGAGAGGCACAAGCACAGCTGCGCAGGGAAGAACGAGAGGACAGCTGCAACGAGAGGGGCGCGAAATAGAAGCTAGGACGAAGCTGCAGGAGGTTGAAGCGAACAAGGAGATTGAGCTGAAACGAGCTGAGCTAGGACTAGTTCCAACTACCCCACCACAACAGCCAGGAAGACCGCCGAGTGAGAGAGAGGGATTTGCCCGTCTTCGTGCCTAATGAGGCTGAGGGCTTCTTCGAGCATTTCGAAAGGGTCGCTACGTTGAAGAAGTGGCCGAGGGCAGAGTGGGCGGAGCTAGTTCAAGGAAGGCTCACTGGTGAAGCTCGTGAAGCTTATAACATGCTCGACCTCCAGGAGTGTACCAACTATGATGCAGTAAAACGGGCCGTGCTCCATTCGTTCAAGCTGACGCCGGAGTGCTATAGGAAAAGGTTTAGAGAATGTACCCGATCGCCAGGAAAATCGTATGCGGAGACGGCGAGGGACATGGAAAGGAAATTCGTGAAATGGCTGGAGTCGGAAGGAGCAAGATCGGCTGAAGACATCAAGGGCTATGGTCATGGAAAAGTTTATGTCCGTGCTCTCTCCCGAGATTAGGGTGAGAGTAAAGGAGGCGGACATCAAGGACCCGAGAGCCGCAGCCGATCGAGCAGACATGCTAGAGGAAGCTTTACGTCCATGTCGAGAGGGACAGCACCGACCGCCCGCATTCTCCAGCTATGGGAGAAGTAATAGAAGGTCGGACGGTTGGAGGACAGGACCGAGTTCTCCCAAGTCCTACCCCTCGAATGGAGACAGCAGAGGACAGAAGAGTGCTGTGGAACCGCCGAAGAAGTCACCGAGGGAGAGCTCAAGAGATCTTGTTATCGTCACGGCCGGAGATGCTGAGCACGAGTCTTTGGAAGGCGCAAGAGGAGTCCGCGGAAGAAGAAGGATCCGTTGTTTCAACTGCGGGTTAATAGGACACATGGCGCGCGAATGCAGACGTCCTAAGCAGCGGGGTTACGTTGCTTTTGTGCGGGTAGAGGACCAGTTAGCCGAAGGAGTGCGGGATGGACCCGTACGTAGGAAGAAGGAGGCTAACCCATTCGTGCGTGAGGGAACTGTAAGGGTGGGGGACGCAGACCCCATCCCGGTAATGATGCTGAGAGATACTGGGGCGGAATTTACCCTGGTGAGCAGAACCCTTTTCCCTGAGTGTCACGAGAATACCTGTGTAGGTGAGGCAAGTGTGACCACTGTGGGAGGCCCAGTGCAGATGCCCCTACACCAGGTAACCCTGAGTTCGGTTTATGGATGCCAAACCCTAGTAGTGGGGGTCTGTGCGACGATGCCCACGAGGGAGGCACAGGTCATTTTGGGAAATGACGCATGTGGAGGACGTGTCCTACCGAACCTCGTGAAGGACGAGGAGTGCTTGGAGCACTTAGAGAAGAAAGGCGAAGTGTTCGACGCCTGTGGGGACGAGAAAGGAATCGCCATGGAGGCGTTCCCTGTCTGTGCTATGATTCCGAGGCAGCGCGAAGGACAAGGAGGACGTGGATCTGATAAGGCCGACGAGGAGACGTCCGCCGGCCTGGAAAATGATCACCTCGTCATGGAACCAGGAGAGCGAGTGGAGGGCGAAGGCAGCCCAGAAGGTGAGGTACAGGTGACCCTCACCGGTTCTCCAGGGTGGACCGCACTCGTCTCGAGGAGATGCAGCAGGCAGAATCCCCCAGTTGATTTGTAAGGCAAAGGAGGACGTATTGGTCCCGAGAAAGCTACTCACTTTAACAGGCAAGAAGGCATATTAATAAGACAGTGTAAACCTGTAAGGATGGAGGTCGGAAAAGCCTCTCCAGGTACGAGAGATCAAGTAGCGTTGCCAGCCAAGTGCAGAGCGGCAGTGTTGAGTCCGTTGCACGCTGTTGACTCTGCGGGTCACCTAGGGGTGACCACGATGCGACGTTCAACGTCGAGAGAAGTGGCTGGGCAACTACAACATCTTTTCTCTTGGGTGAGGAGGCCCAGGGAAAATCAGGCTGACAGTGGAAATATGTTCCGGTCTGAGTGTGTCAGACGAACATGATAAATCGGGGAGTGATGCAGATTCGGTCGTCGCCCTACCGATCGCAGTCGAAGGGGGCGGTCGGAAGACTCCACTCCACCTCAGAGACAGCTCTGAGAATGTTCTGCGTAGAGCAGGAAGACGAGTGGGAAGAGACAGCGGGCCCTGTTTTGTTGGCCATTTGCAAAGCAGTGGCAGAACCGTTAAACTTCTCACAGTTCCAGCTGGTGAACGGACGTGAGGTGTGGAGCCCTCGGTCTGTAATAGGTAAGCAGTGGACGCCCAGGATGACCTTGAAGACGGTCTGCAGACACATGAGGAGTGTCACACATTGGCGGCTGCAATACTGGCTGGAAGCCAAGATTTTCAGTGGAAAGGACAGCGTAGTCGCAGATGCGTTGTCCCGCATGCACTAACCAGACATGACTCTTATTTTAAGGGGAGGGGTATGTGACGGTGTTCCCCCCCTTCTAATTCTCCCACGCCTGCTGTAAGAGTCATGTCCACTATTCCCGAGCGTTCTCTACATTGCAGGCAACAATTGAACATATGTGGGAGAGAACAGTATTCTCGAAGAGCCGAGAAATTTGCGAAAATGTAGTATTTTGGCCTGTGGGATAGGCCCTTTAGGGAGCCAATATGGCGCTGGCAAGTCTGTTCTCCCGCCAAAACTGTGTGACGTCAGTGGCGCCAGATTGGTCACCGTCAGCGACATGGCACTGGGAGCCAATGAAAACCAACTTTGGGAAAAGTGACGTCACATAGGCATAGGGGGTCCGCCCGTGTTGGCGCCAGGCGGTATCAGTCTTTCACGACACGTCCGAGAGGTAGGACGCACGATCGGTCATCCTGTCAGAGTGACGGATTTACCGAACTCCGGTGGATTTAAGCGTCTCCAGTTGTTGGCACGCACTCTGTGAGGTCTTCCTGTAACCCAAAAGTGGCTCAGATAAGGAATTGACAAAATATTGAGCAACAAGTGCTCAGGGGACAGGTGCGTTGCAAGAAGTGGGCCGGGCATCGATGTGAGTCGTCGTTGGCAGTTCACCAGTATAAGAGGCAGCTTAGTGGCCGGGCCACCCACCGTGAGTGAACCAGGTTGACAACCTTGTCAACCAGGTTGAACGTGTGATCGACGATCCTGTCAAGTTTGACAGTAACCCCACCTTCGTGGAACCCTACGAGTCAACAGTGGATGCAAGCACGTCGAGAAGTCTTCCCAAATACCTAGCGATATATCTAGACGACGAGGGAATTGACAGTGTTGTGAGCTTCAAGAGCTCTGAAGTCGGGTGCTGTGCGTGTGTCGTCCGGGACGACTGATAACTTCAGTGACTTCGTAGTGGTGAGAGGCAGTTCCTCTGGGAATACAGTGACAAGGACTAATTGGGAAACGTACGACGACCGCCGAGACGTAGGCTGGCTGCCGTAGTTGGGAGGAAAGTTGATGGCCAGGAGACCGACTTCAACCCGCGACGTACTGTAGGGAAAGAAGCACGGACCTGCTGTGTACAGAAGCGGCGAGACGCGACATCCTAAGGCTTGGGGCTTGTGTTTCTGGATGAACGAGGCGAGAGCCTGGACCAGGAGCTACAACCCAACTGTCATCCTAGGATAGGTGAAGTAGGTGTTTACAGTTCCCTCCCATTTCCCCTTTAGTTAGCTATATATATTCTTGTCAGTATATTTTGTATGTCGTGAGCAAGTCTCACTTGAGTCTAAGTCACAGAGAGCACAGTGTGTGGTGAGGCTACCCAGAGCGCTCACAGTATCAATTTACATATATATATCTATGTGTGGGTGTGTGCAAGCACCAAGATTCATCAGAGAATTTACTGTGACTACTATTATTGATCTGTGATTATTATTATTATATATATATTGGTAGTGAACCAGATATTGGTGTATTGTTCTCTATAATCTATTGATATAAATGCCTGAGGATTAATCTCTATAATCTATTGATATAAATGCCTGTGGATTAATCTCTATAATCTATTGATATAAATGCCTGTGGATTGATCTCTATAATCTATTAATATAAGTGTCCGTGTGTTGATCTCCATAATCTATCAATATAAATGCCTGTGGATTGATCTCTATAATCTATTGATATAAATGCCTGTGGATTGATCTCTATAATCTATTGATATAAGTGCCCGTGTGTTGATCTCCATAATCTATCGATATAAATGCCTGTGTGTTGATCTCTATGATCTATTGATATATATATGCCTGAAGTTTGATTACCGATTTATATATGACATGATTGTGTGCTGAATAATATCATATACGTGAAGTGTTTGCCAGTGATATCTCTGTGAGAGGAAGTATAAATATAAAGAAAAGTTCAGCGATCAAGCGAGTGCATTCACAGTAAATATTATTAAGAGTAGAGTAATCTTTTGGTACAGTGAAAGGTCACTGTGAGAGTATTGTGAATAAGATGATGATCGTGAGGCCAGTGAAATCATAAGTAAGCCATGTGAACGTTGAATAGTGTTTTGGAAAAAGTTAAATAAACGGTGATCGTGACAATTAGAAAACAAGTACTAGTCTTTCCCACGATCGCGAGGGCCCGGTCAGCTGGCATTTCTGACAGGTGACACGTGCCGATGTTGCCATATGGTGCGCTCGAGAATATTATGCTATGAATGGAGCAATCGTCATATATTAATTCTGATACATTGATGCATGTATATTTCTCGTGATATTTTAAGTAAAATACCAAAATTCTTTGGTGTTTGATATCATCCCCTCCATTTATCTTGTGACCGTGTTATGATATAAAGTAGAGTGACCTGCCTGATACTATATTACTTGATTTGGCTCTTGCCACAATTACACCTGACCACTGCAGTGTTACTGGACACCAAAAACAAAACCAGTTGGCGACCTTGAAGGCTATGTAAGAGTTCGGTGTCGGGAGGGCCACAGATTGAGGGAACGATCTGTGCACCCACTCATCTCATAATCTAAAGGCCGGTTGTGAGATCGACTGGGATACTCTCCGAGGCCAGCAGTGGAGCCTAAGGGATTGAGGGAAGACCCGCCGAACGACGGTGAGTAAGGGTTATGGTTGGAGCAACCACCTGGAAAGGAGATCCAGTCTACTGTTGCTTTAACCCTTCTCTTACGAGAACACCGTGAAACCCCGACAATACTCAAGAACATAATTTTTCCATTGAACACTGAAGTATATAATCTGTTCATTTTACGTTAAAGTACATAATATTCTCACCCCACAATGAAATACATAATATTTTCCATGTACTCTGAAGTTCGGGATGTCCTCTCCCCCCCCCCCAGTATATTGTAGTGCATAGCCTTCCTACTGCACAGTACAAATTTATAATCATCCACCTGTACACTTAAGTATATAATCATCCATCTTTATATTAAGTATATAATCATCCATCTTTATATTAAGTATATAATCATCCATCTTTATATTAAGTATATAATCATCCTTCTTTATATTAAGTATATAATCATCCATCTGTACACTTATTTATATAATCATCCACCTGTACACTTAAGTATATAATCATCTATCTGTACATAAAGTATATAGAGATGAAGAGCCACACTAACGTGTCTGAAGAAATGTTAACTACACACCAGAAGATGAGAAGACGACGGCGTTTCGGTCCGTCCTGGACCACTATCATGTCTACTGTGATGAGACGAGTTGTTGTTGTTATAGATTCAGCTACTCGGAACAGGTTCCGAGTAGCACGGGCTATGGTGAGCCCGTAACTTACCTGGCACAGGAGCGGGGCAAGTAGCACGGGCTATGGTGAGCCCGTAGTGGACTTATCTGGCACAGGAGTGGTGCTGAATGAATCTGCGAATGAGACAAGGGAGGCACGGACATAAGTAAGGCAAGAGAGAGGTGAGGAGGAGGAAACGTTAGAGGAAGGTAATAGCTAAGCGAAAGATATGGAAGGGATAGGTGTAATAAAGGGAGTAATAATAGGGGTAAGAATGCGAACGTAAGAAAAAGAAGAGAAAGGAAAAGACATATAAAAAAGAAAAAGAAAAGTGTATGGGTAGGCATACGTTAGGTCACGTTTGTTAGAAAGTTCAGAACATTTGAGTATGTACAGTGAAAGGGAAGAGTCAACAGCAACAAAGCCAGGACTAAGGCTCATGTTGGGTATGTTGTGTATCATAGTCAATTCGACAAGACGGCGTCTATGAAGAGTAGAGGCAGGAAAGATTATTTTAGAGGAAGACCAATCAAAAGGAAGATTAGAATCCCAAATATATCAGAAGAAACCATTGTTTGTGTCTGCAGACTTAACTCATCTTTTTTTGCTCCTTAAACCTGTTATTAAGTATACAGCCAGTTTCCCCATCGGAGTGGACAAGACGAACAGGAAATAGAGAAGACACCAACAACCTTAGAAACAGGAAGAGAAGTGTGAATCAGAATAGTTCGAAGGGTGTTAGTTTGTCGAAAGGTGAGTTTTATGTCAAGAGGACGACTAGTATTAGTAAGAGTTTTGAGTTCAGATATGAAAGGAAGGCAGAGCACAGTGCTAGGAGTGTGCTAATGTACTTTCGCACAGTGCTAATAGTGCGAAACGTCGTCGTCTCTTCATCCTCTAGTGTGTGGTTTGGTCAACATTATATATAATCATCCACCTGTACATTTAAGTATATATATATTCGCCCACCTATACACTTTAGTATATAATCATCCACCTGTACACCTAAATATATAATAATATGTACACAAAAATACATAATCTTCCCTTAACACACCGAATAACATAATTTTTACCATTACAATAAAGTACACAATATTCAAACAGTACACTGTAGTGCATAGCCCTTCCAAGAACACTGTAGTATTTAATCTTCCCACAGAAATCTTCAGTCCATAATCTTCTCCGGCTCACCTATCTCTCAGCACTAAGGAGAGAGGAGACTTCTCACTGAGGTACGTGGCTATCCCTCACCAGAAAGCCTTACAATATCATTAACAAATAGCGACACTTAATTACAAGAGGGAGCATTGAGGGGGTTACCCTTTCATCCTCTCTCAGCCAAGGCTTTATAAAGCCCAGGAAGACTCTATAAAGCCCGGGCTGCAGTCACCAGCTGCCAGTGAGATATTATGACAGATTATCAGGAGTCGTGGTGGTGTGCCTGGGCCTGATTGGGCAGCTGGTAAGGGAGAAGAAAAGGTGCCTTCGTCACCCCCCTTTCACACCCATTTACCATTACCATATTCGTGCCTGTATTAACTTAAATTGTGCTATCGTGGCTGTATCAATGCCTTTGCCGTTGCTCCTTATCAACCGCATATTAGTATCTTGCCGTTATCAGTGCCCCCATCTAGAGCTGTGTCCGAGGAAGGAACTATGTGAGGTATCCGGCGCCATACCCAGAGTCCCGACTCCTGACGTGAGATATTGGCGTTAAGATGACGCCTCTAGTTTTGGTCTTTGGCTCTGCTGAGCTTTTCAGGGACCTGAAGTGATGCAAGGAGAAGGCATTGTGTCTGGAAGAGGTGTGTGGAAATGAATTAATTGGTTGCATTGTTTCTAACGTGTGTGTTTGATGCTTAGCGAAGCGATGCTATCAACAGTCAATGTTTCGGTAATAAATGATTTCACGGGAGAGTTATTAGGTAACTGCCGATGACTCTTTCGGCTGTTGCAGAAGCAAACATGATTTCCGTAAATTGTGTTTCAATCTATTTTCAAATAGATTGTTTCCTTAGTGTAGACTGCAGTGTGGAAACCTTCGCTCCTTTTTATGACTGTTACATCTAGAAAGGGCAGCTTCCCATCCTTCTCCATCTCGTAAGTGAAACTCAACACAGAATTCCGCTCGAATGCCTCCTTGAGCTCCTGCAGATGTCTGACATCAGGTACCCATATAGAAGTTCGCAAACAGGACACCTAGGGGAGAACCCATGGCGACCCCATCTACTTGCTTATACATGTGCCCATCAGGGCTCAAGAAGGGTGCCTCTTTAGGACAAGCTTGGAGTAGTTTCCTTAGAATGTTTTCTGGTGATATGAATTTTCCTTAGAATGTTTTCTTGAATAAGCCCTGATGGGCATATATATATATATATATATATATATATATATATATATATATATATATATATATATATATATATATATATATATATATATATATATATATATACACATATATATATATATATATATATATATATATATATATATATATATATATATATATATATATATATATGTATTGAACCTTCAGAGCTTTGAACTGCAGGGCACACTTTCATCAGCCCGCAGCTCTACCTACTGGGCGACCAGCACCTACAATAAGGAAGCATTCCAGTGAAGAAAACTATTCTAGAAGAAAATGTATTTATGCTGGTTGGAATTGTAAATGTATGGTCACGTTTGCAGAAGGAAATAAACTAAAAAAAATGTGTTAAATATAGTCATGGGTCAGAATATCACTTTGGCACACTGTTTCCTTTATGAATTCTGGCGACTTCGACCAGTCTATGTGTGTCCCATACCCCAGGCTGTTCAATTTGCAGCAAACAGACCTTCTTTTATATTTATATATATATATATATATATATATATATATATATATATATATATATTATATATATATATATATAAATGAAAACTCACACCCCAGAATGATGTGAGATGTTGTGAGTTTTCAGTTGTATCTAGTCCTGGGGACCATTCAGGCTTGTTTGCATATATATATATATATATTATATATATATATATATATATATATATATATATATATATATATATGTATATATATGACAATGTCAGACCACGGAGGAAAATGAAACAGGAATTTCCTTAAGTACTTTCGTATATTAATACATCTTCAGAAGGAGTCATATTAATATACGAAAGTACTTAAGGAAATTCCTGTTTCATTTTTCTCCGTGGTCTGACATTGTCACATTTTTAATCACGTGTTATTTTCGTGATACACACACACACACACACACACACACACACACACACCACACCATATATATATATATATATATATATATATATATATATAATATTATATATATATATATATATATATATATATTATTGCTATTTTCACGTTAAACAGGATTCTCTGTTTTCTTCACAATAATCAGTTTTGATGCTTTCTTCACGTTAAGTGTTATTCACGAAACATTTAACATTAAGTCGTATCCACTGGTGTCTGAGCAATGTTCACTGCTTTCTAAGAAATTTTCACCATTCTCTTTATGTTTTTCAGCTGATATCTCACATTTATCAGCTATCTAATGAATTTGTTTGAACAGCTACGGGCCGCCACTCTACTTGTAGGACGGGCGTTTGATCTCCTATGGAATGTGGGGTTATCTTGAGGTTATCTTGAGGTGATTTCGGGCTTAGCGTCCCCGAGGCCCGGTCCTCGACCAGGCCTCCTTTTTGTTACACACCCTCCCTCCCTCCAGGAAGCAACCCTCAGCCGCTGTCTAACTCCCAGGTACCTATTTCCTGCTATGTAACAGGGACATTAGGGTCAAATAAGCATTTTGCCCATTTGTCTCCGTTTCCACCGGGGATCGAACCCGGAACCTCAGGACTTCGAATCCAAAGCTCTGTCCACCCAGCTGTCAGGCGCCGCTGTCAAGGGTACTGTCTGTTCCATCACCCCGTCGTTACACTCCTTGCAAACATTACATAGTTAGCAGTTAGCATTGCTGTTTATAACTGATCAGTAATCACTGCTGCCTTCACGTTAAACTATTGTTATTGGTGCATTATATCTTAGAAATAACTATTTAGAGTTTGTTGATAAATTAACTCTCCGGTTTAAAGTCGCAGGTTGCATTGTACTATGCAGGCAGAACATTATTTGTCTATATAATGTACATACATACATTTTACCACCAATTCATATTAATTCAGATATAATGTACATTGTATGCATAATGTATATGCATTGTACAATGTCTGTATGCATTATGTACATGTAATATACATTCATTGTACAATGTTTGTACATTGTATGCATAATGTACATACATTGTACAAATTGCAGGCCTTTGCCATCTTAGACTTTAGCCATTAACTGAGCTGTAAAGTGCCGATTGACATCGTCTACTCACTTGAACACGATAGACTGAATTGTGCTCCATCAACGTAAATCTGTACACAGTTTACTGATCGGTTAATCACCCAGACTCTATCAACCAGACGATAGTAATTATAGCCCCACCAACAATGAGAAACTTGCAAGTATACTTTAACCGAGAATTCATTATGAGTTTACATTCAGGATGAATGTAAACTCAAATATAGATAATGATTTAGGGGGTCCAAATTCTGGGTGCAAATATTTGAACGAATGAGCTTGTACACCGTCGATTGAGATGGCACCTATCGGTTAAACTTGTAAACTTTAGATAAATGTCATATCAACACAAGATAATTTGAACAAAAATTACCAATGGAGAGAGGATTAGTCCGGCCACTCAGAATTGATCTGACCCATGAGCCGAAGTTTCAGTAGTGATAACTGTTCTGTTGATTGAGCATTAATTAAGGAATTAAGATATGACCTGTCGCTTGAGAATTACCTTCAAGAAACCCGCCTCTCTCCCAGAGCCTGCATATTGATTATAGGGGTTGAGACCCTAGGACTGTTGGACTGTTGGACCCTAGGGCTGATGGACTGGAGGACTGGAGGACTGGAGGATTGGGAAAATATACCTCGATATAAAAACAAGTAGAATATGACAGCAATATTCTGGGACCCGTCCTCTCTCAGCCTGTCACTGCCACTCCATGTCCCTCCCCTCCCCGTCTCCCTGCCTGTCACTCCCACTCCACTACCCCCCTCCCCCCCCCCCCCCACATCCAACCTCCCACACCTCCTGGACAGTATACAAATTGGTCTCGGTGGGGAGCCAATCAGAGCCACGATCAAGGTCAAACAGGCAATACCACTCAGTCACGGGATCATTATGGGGGTCATCAGATAGGTATCAGAATGCCAAACGACCCGACAGCTTGTTAGGTATTAACTATCCCAATGACTGGACTGTCGAGGAGGTCGGTACTATCCCAGTCGTTAACTGACACCATGACCGAACACCTGCACTTTGTCTTCCATCTTTGCCGCTGAGTCTATATATTTCAGTCAATATATATATATTATAATATAATAATATAATATATTATATATTATAATACAATATATATATATGATATTATATATATATATATATGTCGTACTCTAATAGCCAAAAAGCACTTTCGCCTACTAGTCAAGGTCACGATTTGGTCTAATAAGGCCGAGTGATTTTATCTTATTTTCAATATTTTTTTTCCAGTTAGTTAGTTGACTTATTATTACAATATTATATTAAGAACATAAATTATTGACGTAGTAGTGTAGTTTAGGGTTAGTGTTAAGATAGGTTAGTTAGGTGATGGTTAGGTAGGGTTGTGTTAGGTATCGGTCTATATCTTCGTTACTATTTAAATCAGAATTTTAAACAAATTAACTTTACACTATGAAATGGGCAGATAATCATTTCACTAAGAAA
>WNGS01064364.1:0-13232 GCA_020271785.1 Procambarus virginalis
ACAGATTACCAGTATATCAGAATACTGTGATCGAGTGTAGAGCGAATGTTAAGATATTAGAAAAAAAATGGTTTAAAGTAAGATTTACGTAGATACCTTTACATGTGGGAATATTGTTGAGTGAGGCATTGTTGAGATAGCGAAGAGAGCCTCGAAAAAACTCTTGTCGATGTATGTCAGAAAACTTTGAAACCAACTAAAGACAAGAATCAAGATGATCCAAAAGACGAAGAAAAAGTTAAGAGAACGGCAATTGTGTACAACATTAACACACTCAGTCATTATACAATAATAAATACTTCACTCATGGTAGAGCAAAGTCTACTTGGAAAGAATCCATTTACATGATACAAATATGTCGTCCAATATAGTGTTGATGTCAGTGAAATAGATAAGGTGTGTACATTATGTAGTATATCGCACGCCCTCACTTTAGATCATTCGTATTATAATGTCAACTTACTGATAACTATAGAAATAAGGAGTGTACCATATAAAGCTGTTTGGAAGTGATGGTATGATTATACACTTACATGCTCTTTTCACTATATTAACATGCAATGTAAAATGTGATTGTTGTTCTGTGATTTGTATTCACTACTCACCTAATTGTGCTTGCGGGGGTTGAGCTCTTTGATCCCGCCTCTCAACTGTCAATTAACTGGTGTACAGATTTTGAATCTACTGGGCTCTATCAAATCTACATTTGAAACTGTGTATGGAGTCAGCCTCCACCACATCACTGCCTAATGCATTCCATTTGCTAACTACTCTGACACTGAAAAAATTCTTTCTAACGTCTCTGTGGCTTATTTGGGTACTAAGTTTCCACCTGTGTCCCCTTGTTCATGTTCCACCCGTGCTGAAGAGTTTGTCTTTGTCCATCCTGTCAATTCCCCCTGAGAATTTTGTAGGTAGATATCATGTCTCTTCTGTTTTCCAGCGATGTGAGGTTCAGCTCCCTTAGTCTTTCTATCTCTCAGTTCCGGGACGAGTTTGGCGACATACTGCTGAATCTTCTTCAACATTGGTTTGTGTTGAACTATGTATGAACTCCAGGCTGGAGCTGCATATTCCAGGATTGGTCTGACATAAGTGATATACAGGATCCTGAACGATTCCATGCACAAGTTTCTAAAGTCAGTTCTTATGTTGGCCAGTCTAGCATATGCCGTAGATGATATCCATTTGATGTGGGCCTCTGGGGACAGGTTCGGTGTGATATCAACCCCCAGATTTTTCTCTCTATTTCACTCTTGCAGGATTTCCCCTCCTAGATGTTGTTGTGTTGTGTTCAGCTCCCTTTGCGTAATTTCATTACGTTACACTTTCCTGAATTGAACTTTAGTAGCCATTTTCTAGACCGTTCCTTTAGCCTGTCCAGGTCGTCCTGTAGTCTGTTTATCTTCATCTGTCTTGATTCTTCTCATATTATTTTGCATCATCAGCAAACATTGAGAGGAATGAGGCCTCTGGAAGATTATTTACATATATTAGAAACAGGATGGGTCTAAGTACAGAGGGACTCGGCTGGTGACATCTCACCACTCTGATGTCTTCCCCCCTCACAGTTACTTGCTGCTTCTCGTTGCTTAGATACTCCCTTATCCACTGGAGCACCTTACTTTTTGCTCCTGCCTGTTGCTCAAACTTTTGTAACAGCCCTTTGTGGGGTACTGTGCTGTCTGAGGCACATTACAAAGGCTTTCTGACTTTCTAAAGAAAATGCAGTCTGCCCACCCTTCTCTTTCTTTAACTTTTGTTGCTTGGTCATAGAATTCTATTAAACCGGGAGGCACGATTTACCATCTCTGAACTGGTGGTTTGTTACAAAGCTATTTCCCTCCGGATGCTCTACGAGCCTTTTCTTCGTGATCTTCTCCATCACCTTGCATGGTACATAAGTTAGGGAATCTGGCCTGTAGTTCAGTGCCTGTTGCCTATCACCCTTTTTGTATATCCAGCTGTCCAGTTTTCTGGTAGGTATCCTGTTTCCAGTGACCTGTTATATACCATTGAGAGTGGCACACTTTGTGCTTCAGCACCCTCTTTTAGTATCATGGTGAGATTCTGTCAGGCCCAACAGCCTTTGTCACATTCAACTCCAACAGATTCCTTTTGACCTCATCACTGGTGGGGTCAAATTCCTTCAAGGTTGCTTGGTTTGCCTGGTTGTGGAGCAGTTTTGGTTGGGTCTTGTCTTTACGCGCAATGTTATTTTCATATTGTCTCTCTGCTTCTCTCCTAACTCTGAGGTACTCATTTCTTGCCGTCTGGTATCTCTCCCTGTTCTCTGGTATTCCTGTAGTTTCTCCGTGTTCTTTTACTCAATTACTTCGCTACCTTACATTCCTGGTTGAACCATGGATTCGTCTGTTGCTTGTCGTTTTTCTCCTTTTGGACCGGGATAAACCTGTGATTTGGAATTCCCCTTAGGATTGATTGGACAATCACTGGATTGTGCCCCGTGTGGGATACTAAGTAGAGGAGGATAGAAATAGCCTACGCTACTCTATCCCTTTAGTATTTTAAAGTCTGAATAAACATACTTGAACTTAATATTTCTACTTACTAGATAGTTCAGCTGTGTGCATTACTTTTTCAAATATTGTTGATAGGATGATAATAAATTGCTGTTAATATATTGCTTTCATTTATTTTATTACACAAAACTTGTGTAACTTCACAAAAAGACACATTCAAATTTAAGTGACAAAGTTGAATATTAAAAAATAAAACTGAAAAATTTCTTGCAGAGGCTTATCCTAAATTTAATAACTTTTGTTATCACGTAGAATAACTATAAATAAAGTTTGGTAACTTTATTACCGAATTGGTAATAATAATGACCAACCGAATACATTTATACATTTATTAATTTGTCCACCAAGAATGACCGATTTAGTCCTTCATCCATGCAAGAATGGCCGCTCTGAGTTGGGGAAGGCGACTGTAGGAGCCACGGTGTAGAGGGCGCCGGGTGAAGGGGTCAGAGGGGGACTCCAGCAGCAGGCGGAGCAGCGTCGACTCGTCTACCACCATGTTGGACGAGTGCAGCAGTACCGGTGACTGCATCACCTCCTGCGTCACGCTGTCTCTGAACACCTCCGGGGCCTCCCCCTGAAATGGTACTAGGAAATGATGGAAGAAACAGTCGGAATCTGCTCCCTTCTTGCTAAGGGAAGACAGATGCTGTGCGTGGTTAAGTCGCAGAACCTGATAAACTGATCTATATACTTTATCTTTTGATATTTCTTCGTAAATATTATTTAATTGACTCACGAGACTCCTGTACGTGCCTCCAAACGTATCTTGAAACTTCGAGCCAATTGTAAAAATTGAAACTGTGAACGTGACCAAGATATCTGCAGCGATTTTAGCCAGACCAGGAGCTGTATAAGCCTTCCTAGTGGTCCGTAACTCCACCAACAAACATACATACGAACGGAACAACATGTTGGTCATATATAAACCATACGTTTCTTTTCCATTTAGAATAGTCTCTGCCATTTGCCTTAAGACCTTCATTAGATTGTAGAGTAAGGCTACTTCTGGTCCGACAGTAATTCTCGTTACTTGGTCATCAGCTGCAGCAGCAATAGCAGCAAGGTGGCCATATTCTTCAAGGCTCTTTAACATCCCTGTAAGACTTGAAAAATAATGAACCGTAAGATGTTCGGGATCCATATATTTACTATTGAGCAACAGCCCTGCAGCTGCTTGCATTCCCGAAGTGGCATCCTGCAAGAAATTCTTTGGCCAAATAGTGATTAAGTCAATCATTTTCAGCCGCAGGTACGGGTTAGGGCAAAATTCCGGGTCTCTAAATATTCTGAGTATCCAAGGTTTCAAAGTAGTCCGTTCCAATAATTCGAGTGTATGTAAATTTATGTTATTTGCATGTGATATTTTATAACTTACTGCAAGTTCAGTAATTTTCCAAAGGACATTTTCCCATTGCCCCGTCATCCTGACCGACGGCTTACGCAAGGAAAGAGTTAATGCGCACCAAAGTCCAAGCTGTAATCTGGTAGCGAGAAACATGTTGTACTTATACAAAACAATGAGTTTGTATTCTGACCTGTCCATAAATTCTAAAATTTCGTCCGCCGAAAATTCTTCAGAGAGGATCCTTACATCGCCAAAGCTCCATCGAAGAATAGGGAAATAATCAGCTTCAGAATATGTATCCATTGTCTGGGAAGGTTAACTACGACAGAGTAAGAGGTGTTCAAACACAAAATAAACCAAGTAAATAACTGATCAGTTCTCTTCGTTGTGGTTGTTGTTTAAGATTCGCTACTCAGTTCTCTTCCCTGCAAGTTAATATATAGGTCTTGCAAGGAGATGGTGTGAGATGCCTAGAGAGTGAGGTGTGAACTCTCACGCCTCACTGAAAGTAACTGCAAAAGCCCTATTGGCCCCATACATGACAGCACCTATCCATACAATCTCGTTTATATGTATGTCTAACCTACGTTTCAAACAATCAAGGTATCCTACTTCTATTATGTTACGCAGTAATTGATTCTACAAGTCAAATACCCTGTTACCGTACTAGTAACAGGGTATTTGTCATGTGGTATTTGTCATGTGGTATTTGTTTGTGGTATTTGTACCCCTGTCAAATACCCTGGGGTAATTGACCCCAGTCAAATTCCTTGTTACCGAACTAGTATTTACCCAGGTCTTTCCTAAATCTAAACTTATCCAATTTAATATCCAATTTATGATAAAAACATAAGAAGAGCGGCAACTGCAGAAGGCCTATTGGCTCCTACGAGGCAACTCCCAATTATAACCACCCAATCCCACTCATATACATGTCCAACCTACACTTGAAACAATCGAGGGACCCACCTCCACCACGTTATGCGGTAATTGGTTTCACAAATCAAAAACCCTGTTACCGAGCCAGTATTTACCCAAGTCTTTCCTAAATCTAAACTTATCTAATTTATACCCATTGTTTCGTGTTCTGTCTTGTGTTGATACTTAAGAACATAAGAACAAAGGTAACTGCAGAAGGCCTATTGGCCCATACGAGGCAGCTCCTATTTATTACCACCCAATCCCACTCATAAACATGTCCAACCCATGCTTGAAACAATCGAGGGACCCCACCTCCACAATGTTACGCGGCAATTGGTTCCACAAATCAACAACCCTGTTACTGAACCAGTATTTACCCAAGTCTTTCCTAAATGTAGTTTCAAAGAGGGAATCAAAACTGACCCACAAACAGAAACTATTTGGATAGAATTAAACGAAAAGCAAATAATATTATAATAGGAGTTATATATAGGCCACCAATTTAGACAGAATGGAAGCAAAGCATCTATGGGATGAAATATCTAGGGCATCTAGATCTAACAGTATTTATGTCATGGGTGACTTTAATTTTAGTGGAATAAACTGGTTGAACAAAACAGGGAATAGTGAAGCAGAAGATTTTCTAGAATTAATTGACGATTGCTTTCTTACGCAACACATTAAGGAACCAACTCGGGAAAATAATATTTTAGATTTAGCGTTAACTAACAGGGAAACACAAATTAATGACATCGAAATGTCCAACCCGCGTTTGAAACAATCGAGGGACCCCACCTCCACAATGTTACGCGGCAATTGGTTCCACAAATCAACAACCCTGTTACTGAACCAGTATTTACCCAAGTCTTTCCTAAATCTAAACTTATCCAATTTATACCCATTGTTTCGCGTTCTGTCCTGTGTTGATACTTTCAATACCCTATTAATATCCCCTTTGTTATGTCCATTCATCCACTTGTAAACCTCTATCATGTCACCCCTAACTCTTCGCCTTTCTAGTGAATGCAAATTAAGCTTTGTTAATCTTTCTTCATATGAAAGATTTCTAATTTGGGGAATTAACTTAGTCATCCTACGCTGGACACGTTCAAGTGAATTAATATCCATTCTATAATATGGCGACCAAAACTGAACTGCATAATCTAAATGGGGCCTAACCAGAGCAAGATATAGCTTGAGAATCACACCAGGTGTCTTGTTACTTACGCTGCGATTAATAAATCCGAGTGTCCTATTTGCCTTATTACGAACATTTATGCATTGATCCTTTTGTTTTAAATTCTTACTAATTATAACTCCCAGATACCTTTCGCAATCCGACTTCGCAATCTCAACACCATCTAGCTCGTATCGTGTAACTCTATCATCATTACCTAGCTTCAGAACTTTACATTTATCAGCATTAAACTGCATCTGCCAGTCCTTTGATCATTTCAAAACCCTATCTAGATCAACTTGAAGTGATAGTGAGTCCTCCTCCGAATCCAGTTAAAAAGTTATCCACTTTTAATGACCCAAAGTGGATAACAAAGAATTTGAAGAATCTTATAGGTAAAAAGAGAGCTTGGTACAAGAGGATTAAAAATGGGAGGTCACTTTAGAACAGGAATTCGTACAACTAGTTAGAAATGTTAAAAAAGAGATAAGGAAAGCAAAAAGAAACTATGAAGTTCGTATAGCAGGGCAAGCAAAGACAAATCCTAAAGGGTTTTTTCAGTTATATCGAACTAAGACTAGGGAAAGGATAGGTCCATTAAAAACTGAGACAGGTCAAATACAGATAGTGATGAAGAGATGAGTAGTATTTTTAATAAATATTTTGTATCTGTATTTACTAAAGGGAACTAACAATATGCCTTCAGCCCAACAAGTCTATGTGGGTGGGGACGAGGACAGGTTGACGAGTTTAGCAGTTACCAGGGAGGATGTTCTTAAACAATAGTAAACTCAAACCAAACAAATCCCCAGGGCCGGATGAAGTGTTTGCCAGAGTGCTGAAAGAATGCAAAGAGGAGCTTTGTGACCCACTGTCAATCATATTTAATAATCAATAGAGTCAGGCAGAGTGCCAGAGTTTTTGAAAGTTGCTAATGTGATACCATTTTTAAGAAAGGAGATAGATCACTTGCGTCTAACTATCGACCAATAGCCTAACTTCTATTGTGGGAAAGTTACTCGAATCTATAATAGCAAATAAAATTCGTCTTCATCTTGAAAAACATAAAAAATTAATATGAGTCGCAACATGGTTTATAAAGGGCCGTTCATGTTTAACAAATTTGTTATCTTTTTATTCTAGCATAGTTTGAGGCAGTTGATAGTGGTAAGGATTGTGATGTTGTTTACCTTGACTTTAGCAAGCTTTCGATACAGTGCACATGAAAGACTGATTAAAAAGATAGAGGCTCATGGTATTGGGGGTGCTATATTAACTGGATTAGGGCATGGGTATGGGGCGCATGGCTAAACAACAAACTTCAAGAAACCAATAAGGAAACACGAGAGTTTTTAAAAAGGAGTCAGTACAGGGAGTGGGAAAAAGTTGCTATAGGAAATGTAAGTGCCCGCACCCCTAATTGGGTGGTGCTCGGTTGCGTCTTTGGGTCCTCTGAGGGTTTTGTATTAAGTGAATATAATATATAATATTTAGATTCAGGTTTGAGTAGCAACATTTTGCAAATTTGCCGATGATGCCAACAATCGGTAGGGAAATTAATTCGGGGAGGACTCACTATCACTCCAAGTTCAAGTTGATTAAGATAGGGTTTTGAAATGGTCCCAGGACTGCAGGCAGTTAATGCTGATAAATGAAGTTCTGAAGCTAGGTATGATGATTGAGGGACAAGATACGAGCTAGATGACGTTGAGATTGTGAAGTCGGATTGCGAAAAGGGTCTGGGAGTTATAATTAGTACACGAATTTAAAACAAAAGGATCAATGATAATGGTTCGTAATAAGGCAAATAGCGGACACTCGGATTTGATGTAATCGCATACGTAAGTTAAACAGTACCACATTTGATGTGATTCTCAAATCTATCCGTCTCTGTAATGTTGGAGCGGAAAGGGGAGAGAAGGGGGGGAGGTGGGGAATAAAACGGGGGGCGGGGAATGTGAGGCCGGAGGGGGGGGGAAGGGGAGGGGAGGGTTATGAAGAGGTTGGAGGGGGAGGGGGTGCGATCAAGTAACGATACAAGGGGGACACAACAAACGGAGGGATGTAGGGTGATAACGATAGAGGAGAAGTGCGGGGAGTAAGGCGCAAGAAAACGGAGTAGAACATAGCAAATCTAAAGTTGTTGAAACCGTGCACCGAGAGGAAGTGGGGGGCGGGGGGATACATCGTTTAAACAAGAAAAAAGGTGCAGCACGGCAGTTGAGACAAATCGGGAGATGGAATATGAGAGGGGGTGGGGGGGGGGGCCGATGGGAAAAAAAAATAGAAGAATGACAATGGAATGAAAAAGGGTGGCAAAGGGGGAACAGGGCGGGGGTTACATGGGGAGTGAGGTGCAGAAGGAGGAGTATGGGGTGGGAACCTAGGTTATAACATCTACTGAGTTGGAAGGGAGAAATAAAAAACCATAAAGTAAAAGAGAAGTAGAGAAGAAAATAGTAAAAGAGAAAAACAGAGGGAGTGAAGGGGGGGGGGGAAGATTGGGAGATGTATAGACAGAGGTTTTGCGTGGACGGTTTAGGTAGGTGTTTTAAATGCTTATCTACAATGTAGATAAACTACACCAGATCCCTGGGGGTTCATGCGAAAATCGCGAAAACTGGGTCAGCAATCGAACGGGCACCATACATAGGCGATACGTATCAATGGAGGTAACTCATAGTGACCCCTTGTACATGAGCGAGGTGCAAGACGGGTTTACATAATTATCACATGATAAGAACTGAAATAAACATCTGCATCACTAATTAGACCAGGGGTTTGCAAAGAGGGGGGCGCGCTATCTGTGAGGGGTGGCGCACTGGGGGAAAAGAAGTGAGGGGGGGATGAAGAGGGAAAGTGGTAGGATGCCATCACGATCCAGAATTAATTTCACGAATGACCGAAGGGATATTACGGTGATCAAATCGTGATGACAAAAATTTGACAATAGATGTTTAGCTACTCGGACTCCAGTGAATCTAAATCATTTATATATATAATAAACAACAGAAAGGGAAAAGGGAAGAACGGGGACCAAAGAAGAAGGAGGGACGAGGGTGCGGGCGGCATAAGGAGGGGGGGTATGTGGGCAAGGAGGGGGGATACGGGTGGGCCGGGAGACGGAGTGGGAAAAAAATACGAAGAACAGAACAAAGAGATAGCTTGACATAAGTATTCGCACACCGCGTAACAAGTAAATGTAGGTACGGAAAGGGGGGGTGTGAGCGGATGGACTCCTAAAAATTAATGAGACTAACATCGATCGTGGATTTGGGGGCAAAAACTAATAAAAAAGTGGATGGTATATGGGGGGGAAAGACCAGTTCCCTACACATATCCAGGTTTGACAAAATGAAAATATCACACAACAAGAAAGCCCAAGTCAGCCAATAGCCTCATCTATGGTAAATTAAGTTCTGTGGCTTGTCAGTGGTGAAAGCAATGGGGGTAATGACAGGGAAAAGGTGAGAGAAGAGGGAGCTGAATTTGCGTAACAAGGATAGGATGAAAGACGAAAAGTGGGGGGGGGGGGAAGCAAGGGAAGAAAGGGGGAGGAATGGGGAGAGAAGGCGGGATAAGTGGGGGAAAGAGACGAAGAGGGAAGACAGTGGCACACAAGGAAAAGAAGGGGGAAAGTACCTTACCCACTATCAAAGCTGATCCAAGAAACGCCTATGTCATATACGAATAAGGAGAAGAAAGGGATCACAAATAGTTGGTGGAAAAAAAAATAACATGAACAAATCCATAAAATATATAAAACCATGTGGGGGTGCTGGAGACTCCGGGAAATATAGTGGTGGGAACTTGGTAGATGGTGTAATAATGAATAAAATACAAGATAGAAAGACGAGGAAAGATTGTTGTTAATATATTGCATATTATGAGAGATAGTAACAGGGGTGGGGTAGACGTGGTGGTCCGCACCATAGGCCAAACGGAGGGAATAATCAAAGGAGCTAAATTGTCGAAGAAAAATAGTATGTAAAAAAAAAAAGTGACCGAGCAGAGGGGAGGGGGTATCGAGGGTCTAGTGAGGGTCGAAAACTCCTATGTTAATACGGAGGACAGGGGGGGCTGTGTGTAAAATCGGGACGATATAGCAGGAAGCGTTAATAACACAGAAACTAACTGAAGCTCATGTGCACTGGGGAAGGTGGTAAGGCCGATAAGTAGCGGAATCTGGGGGGAGTAGTGTAGTGGAGACTACTGTGAGCGGGGGAACAAGGTAGTGGGGGGTTAGGCAGATGGGGTGCAGACCGCGAGGAAAAAATGGACTGCAGAAAAAAAGCGTGCGTAATGGTGTAGGGATAAGGAAGGACGGGGGGGGGCGGGATGGAGAAAGCAAAGGGGAGAGAAGAGGAAGAGAATGAGGAAGAGAAGTAGGGAATAGAAGGAGGGGAGAGGGAAGAAAAAGATAAGAAAAAAAGAAAGAAAGGAGGGGGGAAAAAAAAGTGTGGAAAGGCGGGGGGTGAACAGAACCTGTGTGTGAGACAACAGGGAAAAAGGAGAGAAGGCACAATTAATACATGAAGGGCGGCTCCACATAAGGGGAGGGGAAGGGGGAAGGGGGGGGGCAAAAGTTGGAGGAGGTGTAAGATAAATGGATAGAAGGGGGTGAATAAATGGGGGAGGTGGGGAAAGGTGTGGAGAAGGGGGGGAAGAAAAAAGTGAGGGGGGATGAGGAAACTGCTGGGGTGGGGAAATGGTGGTAAAGGGTAGACAATGCGAGAGACAGTCGCCTGGGGGGTAACTGCTAAACTGTCAACCTGTCCTCGTCCCCACCCTAGACATGTGGGAGGGGGAACTGGGATGCATTTGTTAAGTGTCCGTCTTTAAGTAAATACAGAGTACCAATGAGTAAATAAGTTAAAAAGTACTGGAGACTGAGAGATTCTCTATCCATGCACGTATCTTATAGGTGAGGGTTGTGAGGGACGGGGGACAACACTGTCTCAAGAAAAGGAAAAATGAAAGTTTATGGCAAAATAAAAAAAAGGGGACAAAAAAAAAGAGAAAGTGGGAAAGGGGCCGAAGGAAGAAGAGAGGGAGGGAGGGAAGGGGGGGGGGGAGGGAGGGTGACGACGTGTGAAGGAGAAGAGGTCACCGTAGGTCAGTAAAAAAAGTAGGAGATAAGTATCGGAGTATAAGACTGGGAAAGAAGAAGAGGGGGGAAAACGTTGGAAATAGAAGGGCGAATTGGGGTTCTTTGCAAATTGGGGCGGCCTATCTAAAGAAATAGCGGTACCACGGGTGGGGGGTCAAACAAAGAAGGAGGGGTAATAGTCGGTGGGTAACTTATGTGTAGGTGTGCTTTCCGAGGTTAGGTAAGTGCTTTGTTTAGTACAACATTGTACTAACAGTAGTTGTACGAATTCCTGGATTCTAGGGGGAATTTAGCCAGGGAGTCCGGCGGGCTTTGTGTCGCAGGGGCGCTCGGTGGAATGTGTGAAACGCAGTGCTGCGTACATTGGTTTTACCCGGGGGATAAGATAATTCAATAATCTTGGTTGGTAAAGTGGGAGGCGCAAACCTTGGTTCGTGTACTGTGATAGGGAAACGATCTATTGAAAGAAATTGGGAGTGTGTTGGTGGAGCGCGTAGGACTTTAGACAAAGATCTATATCTGGATGGTACAGTGCCGAAGGGACAGGGTGGTAAACGGAAGGAGGACGGTGATTGCAAACGAGATAGTGGGGAAATGAGTGCGGTAACAGTGAGAGGATATAATGGGGGGTAAAAAATAGGGGTAATGGCAACAAGTATCTAAAAAGAAACAACTGTATTATAATGAGCGTTGGAGCTAGAGCCACAAAGGAGGTAAAAAAAAAAAAAACAGAGATGAAAGGTTAAGAAGGAATAGGGAGGGAGGTGGGAGGTCACGTGCCAGAGAGTGGGGGGGAAGAAAACTTTTGGGATAAAGAATGGAGTGCGCTCAAAGTCTACCGTCTTGGGACCGTCGTGTGGTTATAAATAAAAAGTATAATTTGATTGTTTGAAGATATCAAGTTTTGGACAGGAATAGTAAAGAGGAGGAGGGAAGTCAACATTTGCATTTTGTGACAGCGATGAGTGAACTGGAGAAAGTGACAGGGTACAAGGGGGGAAAGAAATTAATTCGTGAATAAAGGGTGGATAGACTCACGTGTGATCAACAAATGGGTTAAGCAGAGGTGCATCTATATAGGGTTGGGGTTGAAGGAAATGGTGTCAAGTGCGGAAAGCAAGGCAGAAAATCAAGTGTGTACAATTCATGAATAACAAATATAGTGGGAAAGGGAAATGAGAATAAAATCGGTGAAAAAAAAAGAAAACTAAATAGAGTTGGGGGCAATGAAAAAAGAATAGAGTAGAGTTACAAGATTAGCGAGAAAAAAAATAGAGGGGGGGGCTAGAGGAGGATAGGAGAAAGGGGGGGGGGGGAGGGGTGGTTAAAGCGGGTTGTGTCGAGAAGTCGAAATATTGTGCATGCAAAAAGGAAAATGTGATCGGGTTATAATTTAGTAATACGTTGTAAACCAGGGCATGAAGGAATAACAAGTGCCATTAAGGAAATGTTCGGTAGATGCGGAACAACAGAGGGGTAAAATCCTAAAAAAAGTGGAGGGAAAACGGGAAAAGAAACACTACGTGTAAATTTATTAATCAGCGTCGTGTAAAGATAGACACGACGGGAAAAACCTGTGTGATGAGGGTGGGTCTAGCGGCTATGGAAGTCTAAGTGAACGTTCAAAATGGAAAAAATAATAGGCACAACCAGTTATAAGATTGATGGGCGTGGGTCACGTTGTTGGTTCCGCCCTGTATGTATAGAGATTGGAAATATAAAAAAAATTAATTGCAGCGTGTGGGACCGGTGTGAACCGAGCCTGTGAGGTAAAGGGGAGACCGTAAGGGGTAAGTTAGAGTCTGTCCCCAAAATGGGTCTAGGGAAAATGCTATCGGTAACTGCAGTGATGGGGAAGGGAAGATAAGAAGAGGATATAAACACATACGTGTGAGGCATGGGGATAAAAAAGTATGATAGGGGAGTGCGAGTTCACTGAAGGCGAAGGAGTTAGGGGATGACGGAATAGATGATGAGAGTTTACAAGTGGATAGAATGGCATAGAGGCCGAAAATAGGAAATGGGAGTGGGTAGGCTATAGGATTGAAAAATATATCAACAGCAAGAGCACAAGAAGAAACTAAAGGACTAAAAACATGTGAAAGATGCGTGAAAGGTATGGTGTAAATAAGG
>WNGS01064366.1:0-15033 GCA_020271785.1 Procambarus virginalis
GCTTTGTCCTGGGTTCGTATCATGGCTACCTGGTTGATACCCTGGGGAGGGTTTACTGGGCATCAATCCTTATTGTAGCCTCGGTTTACCCACAGTAAAATGGGTCCTGATTGCTAAAGCATTTGGGGGGGGGGAGTTGTATTTTGGGAACATAGATTTAAGGACTTGCTTGAAATGCTATGTGTAATGTGGCTGTACAAGAATGTAAGAACTCGTGTATAATAAATAAAAAAATATATTTAATTAATACTGTATTATACAGTTTGGAAATTCAGCTTCATGAAAATATTATCATCACAGTCAGTTGGATATTCTGCGGAGGTATTTATGTATTTTTTGTTTGAGAAATATGCTTCACCATGACAGGCAAGATCTAAAGGTATTTAATATTTTGTTCCTTGATGAAAGTTTGATGCCCCTCATAGAACAAGCAAAGCAAGAGAGGTCTCAGCATAGTAGTTGGGTGCTCCTCATGGACCAAGTAAGAATTAGAAGCTCTCTATATAGAAGTTAGGGGCTCCTCGTAGACTAAGCAAGACCTAGAGAAGCTGTTAGGGTATTAGTTAGGTGGTCCTCATAGACTAAGCAAGAGCTAGAAAAGATGTCAGTGAAGACGAACTCAAAATTGCTTGTAAGTAAATAAATAGTTGTTTCTTATGCAAAGATAAAACAAATTTTGTTTTTTGTTTTATATTTATTTTAATAATAATGTGCTTTCTATTTTTGTTCTCTTTAGAATTCATTGAAAATGTTATATATAATTTCTGTACCTGTGTTATTGAGAATTTTGTTCTGATAATATTTAACATTGGAGCTGGTGAATAACATAGTATATATGTTATATGCTATGACAGTGTCAGACCACGAAGGAAGAATTGAAACAGGAATTTCCTTAAGTACTTTCGTATTTAATAATACATCTTCAGAAGGGTTACCCTTCTGAAGATGTAATATTAAATATGAAAGTACTTAAGGAAATTCCTGTTTCAATTCTTCCTTCGTGGTCTGACACTGTCACCTTTTTCATCACGTGTTAATTTTCGTGATTTACTCACATTATATGCTATGTATATATTTTGAACATAATATATATATATGGAAGATAATATTGAGCTTTCTATTTTTGTTCTCTTTGGAATTCATTTGAAATGAAATATATAATCTCTTTACCTATGTTATCAACATTTTTGTTGTGATATTATTTAGCATTTGAGCTGGTAAAGAAGATAGTTTGATCTGTACTCAAGATGAGACATTTTCATTGGTAGGAGTAATGTATATTAATAAAGGAATTACGTCATCACATTCCTATACAACAGATATATTTTTTTATTAGACCTATTTATGAGTTTTACTTCTCTTGATTATACATATATATATATATATATATATATATATATATATATATATATCTATATATATATATATATATATATATATATATAGATATATCTTAGTTTATATTAGACAGACTGCTTTGATAACCGAGTAAAACATATATTTCTCTTGCCTAACTTTAACGAAATATTAGCAATTTTGTAACTAGCTCATCAAGATTGTAACTTGCTTAGCTAAATGAATTGTGGGGTTCAATTTCTGAGCGCATTATGTGCTTCTGTAACCCTTAACACTACTGCCCAAAGATGGGTATGGGATGCATAATAAATTAACTAAACGAACTAACTTTTATTATTTGCTATAATTGTCTGCCAATTACATTAACCTTGACTGTCAATTATTTATCTTGACTGGCAGTTATATTGGCATGATTGTCATTATACTGTATTAGCCTCACTGACAATTATATTAGCATTTCTGTCAATTATATCATAGATATATTTATTTCTGGTGTGGTGCTCATGGGTTCTGTTACATCTATTAAGGAAGAGTTTGAGATCAGTATCAATATTGAGAACAGATCAGTATTAGCATTTAGGAATAAGGTTTGAACATTTAAATAGCACAAAAAGAATATCTGTGGAGTAGTGTTTAGGGATTTAAACAGAGGGTCTGTGTGTTTTCTAAAGACAGAGAATGTTATAGTTCTACTAGAATTTTTTTACTGGGTGATGATGGGTGTGAAGTAATTTGCAGTTGTTGAACCCCATGCATGGATACCACATGATAGGGATAGATTAAAGAATGGTATATTGAAAGGAGAGCCGAGTAAGGAACATAATATCTGATTTTTGAGAGTATATCAAGAGTATATAGCATATTTGGGAGTATATAGACCTCTAAGGTTACTGTGCATACATGCAAATTAATTACACGTTTGGCTGGTGTGAAGGCTTTCACACTCCCTGAGCTAGCTATCAAGTAACTATAAAAAGGCATATATCTTCACTTTCAATTTATTTATATTTATGCCAAAGAAATAACATGCAGATTATAATCGTCTTGATGATGACAGAAAACTTAGTTTATTTCAGTATCTAAATTAATATGGATCTTTGAAAGGTCGTAGTTCCCATTGATAGGGAGAGCGTCGGCCCAAAACCTTGTTTAAAATATGAATATCTTTCCTATTAATACCCCCTCACTGTCTGGCTCGTTGTCGCCATGAGGGGGCTTGGTGGGCAGCTGCCGGAGTGTGATGCTCTGTGGGTCAGTCCTCTGTCCTTTTGCAGCCTTATGCTCCTGCTGCTGCCTTTACCGATTTTGCCAGGCCCCTTTTCCTTTTCCTCGTGTTTCATTTTTCTCCCCCCTCTTCTCCTATCAAATTGTCATTTCCTGCCGACCTTTTGCCTGTTTTGATTATTCTTTCGACCTTCTTTTGTTTTGACGCTCGAGTGTTTGAGGAGGCATACTCTTGCACCAGTAGAACTGTAGTACCCAACATCTCAAGCGAGGGGACCCTTTTATTGTCAATCCTCCTTTCGTCACTGAACCCGCTCTCGACGGACTCACGGTTCTTAAGGTGGCGTTTGTGGGGCGTATACTCACGACGAACCCCTGGGGGCCCCCATGCAAGATCGGCGATAGCTTCTTGTTGGGTGTCCTGCCTCTAATTGTGGCTCCATGGTGGGTGTGGGGGCACATTCGTGAATTAAAGTTTTTCCTCGTTTTCATGGCTGATAATGTTTCCCGTGTATTTTCTCAGGCTCGTGGTGGGGCGACCAAGCCCCTGAGTCAGACTGTGTTGGAAGACCAGGCCCTGTAGCCCCTGCTGCATTGGGCTCCGACGACTTGACTATTCCCTCAGCTCCCCTCCCTCCTCTGCGGTAGGGTCGAGTCCCAAGCCCCCAGTGGTGACCACCTCGTCCCCTGGCACGGCTCCGTCTCTCATTGTGACTACTGCGCCTTTTACCCCCATGAACTCCGGGGGTTCTCAACGCCGTTCCCACCACGGCCGCACTCGCACGATCCCTTCCCGTAATACTACTTACAACGCCTTGTTTGGTCCCGCTACGTGGGCTAAATACTTTGATCTCCACCATCTGGATTCTACTCCTGACGATTTCTCTCTCCATAAACACCTTGTTGATTCAGTAGATGCTACCTCAGTAGATGTTTCAGTAGATGTTACTTTTACTCCACCAGTTACGGTACGCATGTCATCGCTGCTCCTTCTCAGGATGCAGCTACTCGCTTAGCCGCTTTGTCCTGCATTGGAGAGACCCCTGTTCGGGTCTCCAAAAACGCTCGTTAAATGCCAGTGTTGGCACTGTTCTCCTCCCACACCATGTGCAACTGGTGTTCGGGACCTCAAAGATTGCCATAAGATATTAAACATATCCTCGAAGCGCAAGGCCATTCTGTCCTCCAGGTGGACACGTATACTCGACTCCCTCGTGGTCGTCGCCGTCACCCCTTCGAGTTGTAAAAATCACCTTTGATAGTATAACCCTTCCGCCTCTATTATTCTTGCTGGTGCCAGATGCTCCGTTCAGGAGTACATGCCCTCTCCTAGAATATGCAATAAGTGTTGGAAGTTCGGGCACGGTGTCCTCAAATGCACCAGTACTGTGTATCTATGCCCCTTGTGTGGGGACGATAGTCATTCTAAGTCCGAGTGCACTTCTCCCAGGCTCGCTGTCTCAATTGCGGTGAAGCCCACCCTACCTTCTCACGCTATGTATGCACTATAAACTCGAAGAAGCCGTCCTCAACTTGAAGCACCGTGATCGTCTGTCTTTTCCTGAAGCGAGACGCCAAGTTCGTCGTCTCACCCTTTCGTGGGCGTCTCCTACGCTCGCGTGTTGCGTTCTACCTCTCCTCGTCCTTCCCGTCTTCCTCAGTCTCACAACCGTTTCCAGGCCTTAAACCCGACCACACCCACCACCTCTCCCCCTATTCCTTTGCCTCCTGTCCCACATGGTCTCCCTCCTGTTGTCCATCTGGGATTTCCCCCTTCCTACCAGTCCGCCATATTCCTTTGTCTTCTTCCCCATCTCCCCCACTCTTTCTTCCCGACCCTTCCCCCCAGTCCCTTGACCCTCCACGCCACCTGTCTGTCCAGGCTGATATCCATCATCCTCCCAGCAATCTTCGTGTTGTTCGCTCTCGTTCCTCTTCTCCTGCTGAGACCATTGAGTCTGTCGCCCGGTACGTTGTTACTGGAACGCCTGTCTCCGAGTCAGAAACGTAAGCCTGGCTCCTCTCCTTCTTCCTCTCCGCAGGTAAGAAGGTTTCGCTTTCTTCCTCACCCCCTCCCTCTGACTCTGTCACTCCTTCCCCTCCCATTTCAGTGGTCAACCCCCCTGTCTCTGATATGGAGGTTTCTTCCGCCCCCGATTCCCTCTCTGTTGCTGCCTTTCCTGAGGTGCACTCCCTGCTTTCTGCCCCCCCCCTCCTCCAACTGTCCTTGCCTGCCCCTCTCAGTTGTCTCCTCCCCTCTGGACCCCGTCAGTCCACCTCTGGTCTGTTCTCTCGCTCCCTTCCCTCTCTCCTTACTAAGTTTACCCATGCCACCTAACCCTGATTTTACTGACCCTGCTCCTGATCCTGATCCTGACCCTGCTCTGATCCTGCCCTGACCCTGACCCTGCTCCTGACCCTGATCCTGACCCTATCCTGAGATTCTTAATAAACTGTGTTCCTCTTTACCTTAATTTCTTTCTGTTTTCTGTTACTATCCTATCTCTTTGGTAATGTCTATTCTTCAGTGGAATATTCGTGGATTTTATGCAACTTCCATGAACTCCAACTTCTAATTACACAGTTTACACCACTTTGTGTTTGTCTCCAGGAACCAATGCTTGGTGCTCTCCTGGTCGCTTTCGTGGTTATTCCTTTCTTTCTCCCCCCCCCCCCCTCCTGTTCTGCTGCCCCTACTTTTTGGTAATTTATACAGTCTGTTCCATTTATCTCCCTCCAAATGTCCTTCTTTCCCTTCCTGATCTTAAGCACCTCCTGGACTCCTTGTCAGAGCCGGTGCTCCTTTTGGGTGATTTCAACTGTCGACATTCCCTCTGGGTGATGTTCTGACAACACCCGAGGCCGTCTTCTCGAACCGTTTGTCCTCGCTTCATCTCTATCTCTTCTGAATTCTGGTGAGCCCACTCATGTGGACTCTCGAACTCGCACCTTTCCTGTCTTGATCTTTCTCTCTGCTCGTCGTCCCTCTACTTAGATTTCACGTGGCAGGTTCTTGATGACCTCCATAGCAGTGATCATTTCCCCATCCTCGTTTCCTTTTTCTCTTTCCACCCTCCTCTTTCCTTCCCTAGGTGGCAGTTTGCCAAGGCTGACTGGTGCCTATTCACCCTCCATGCTACTCTCTCTGACCTCTCCTCTCTGCCTCTTCCTCGCGCCCTCCTCCTTTTTTATGACACTGTCTTCAACGCTGCCCTCAGCTCTATTCCTCGCTCTTCCTCCCGAGGCACACGGAAGTGTGTTCCCTGGTGGAATGCGGACTGTGCTCGGGCTGTCCGCTGTAAGCGTGCAGCCTGGAAAAAACACCGCCGCCGGCAGACGGCTGATTCTTTTATTCTGTTTCGGAAGGCAAGTGCGGTGGCCCGTAGGACCATCCGTACTGCTAAACGTGAGAGTTGGAAATCTTATGTTTCCACCATTACATCCGATACTCCTCTACCGCAGATTGGAAGAAGATCCGCAAGATTGCGGGCAAGTTCGTTCCAGATGTCTCGCCGGTTCTCCACCTCCTTGGGACTCTTGTGGCGGATCCAGTGAAGGTCGCGGCCGAACTGGGTTCCCACTTTTCTTCTGTTAGCTCTGGTTCTCACTTCCTCAATCCTCCTTCTTCGTAAGCCTGTTCTTGAATCTTATCCTTTAGATTTCCACACTCATCTCCACCTTCCCTATAACGATCCTTTCTCTCTTTCTGAACTTCAGTCTGCCCTGGCCCTCTGGGATCTACGGCAGCGGGCTCGGATGACGTTCATTATGAGATGCTTCGCCATCTCCCTCCGTGCACGTTTCAGTATTTACTGAATCTGTATAACCAGGTCTGGGAGTCGTGTCCGTCCCTGAGGACTGGCTCGATGCTGTTTACTCCCTATTCGGAAACCAGGGTCTCTCGGTACGTCCCCTAAGGACTTCCGCCCTATTGCTCTCACGAGTTGTGTTTGCAAGCTGTTTGAGCGTATGGTAAATGTCCATCTAATGTGGTTCTTGGAACACCATCACCACCTCTCTCCTTCTCAATTTGGTTTTGCAAGTGCCGCAGCACGACTGATGTCCTGGTGAACTTGGAGGTCTATATTCGTACTGCTTTTGCTGCGAAGACCTCCGTTGTTGCTGTCCTTTTTGACCTGGAAAAGGCTTATGACACGACTTGGAGATACCATATTCTGTCCCAACTTCGTTCTTTTGGCCTTCGTGGTAATCTCCCTCTCTTCCTTCAACCTTTCTCTCTCGTACCTTTCGAGTCAGGCTTGGTGCCACTCTCTCTGCCTCTTTTCGGCAGTGGGAGGTGTGCCCCAAGGTAGTGTTCTGAGTACTACGCTTTTTTCTGGTTGCCCTCAATGGTCTCCTTTCCTCCCTTCTTCTGGCATCTTCTCCGCTCTTTATGTTGACGATCTTACTCTTTGCTGTTGAGGTGATGATTCGCCTCTCCTTCAACGGGGCTTCAACTGCGATTGATGCCGTGTCATCTTGGGCCACCAATCATGTTAAGTTCTCAACTAAGACTTGTGCCATGACTTTTACTCGGAAGCGGTCGTTCGCTTTTTCGCTTTGATGTCCAAAGGGCTTGGAAAGGATGGGGGAGGTAGAGGGATGGGGAGATGAAATTCAGGAAGAGGATGCGGGTGTAGAGAGAGAGGAGGATTGAAAGTTCGGTGGCCTGTCCACCATGGGTTGACATATGTGTATGTGTCGTTTGTTTGTGTATGTGTTATGTTGGGTTGTCAGTACATTGGCTGGGGGGGCTAGTGTTTGTGACCTTGTTGGTGTCCTAAAGCACTAGAGCCGATGGAGTTGGCTGAGGGAGGCTAATCTTAACAACATCAGGGTAGTCACACCTCTGATATCACGACAAATGGTTTTTTGGTTTTATATTTTTTTGTAGTAGTTTTATTTTTTTATTTTTTTTTTTTTTTTTTTTTTTTATTTATTTTTATTTTTTTTTTTTTTTTTTTTTTTTTTTTTTTTTTTTTTTTATTCTTCATTTGGTGTAGATCGGGTCCGGGATGGGCCACTCATCAGGGTCGTCTGGCAGGCCGCTTAGTATTTGAGGTCTTGGGAAGGCCTCATCGTGGATGTGTCTGATCACTTTTTGTTGGAGAGTGATTTTTCTGGTTCTGTGTGGTGGTTCGCGGATCTCGTAGTCGCTGGTGGTGTTTTCTGCTACGTAGGGATCTTCGGGGTCTGGGATATACATATTCTTCATGCGGTACAGCTGTCTTCTGGCCAGGTAGCTGAGCCTGATGTTCATTGGCTTCATGTTGAGCGTTTCATGGATTTGGTCAGTTCTTACTCTATCCATCAGTGTCAGGCCCTCCGCGAAGCGAAGTGCCTTATTTTGTACCCGTTGGATCTTCAGCATGTTGGATTTGTTGGTGAGGTTCAGGGGGACGTAAGGGTATTCAAGGCTAGGCCTTATAATCATTCTGTACAGGTGGAGCTTGATGTGGGATGGGGCTTGCTTGAAGCGGAAGAGCCTCGCCAGCGAACCTCGAGCCATTGCTGTCTTCTGGGATACAAACTGGGAGGAGTTGAGTAGCCTGTTGAAGTTGTATCCGAGCACTGTGTTGGAGTTTGAGATGGCTATGGGTTCGCCCCTGATTCTTATCCCTCCCTCATTTTCGATTGAGAAGGCCATACATCCGACAGTGCTTAATTGGATCTTTTCTGGGTTAGTGGTGATCCTCCATTTCCTTTCCCAGTTAGCAGTTCTGGCTAGTTCTACATTTGCCTTGCGGGTTACAGTTGCATGTTTGGCCGCTTGGCTGCTTGGGTTGGATGTTATTACATGTGTTACGTCGTCCGCAAATTGCACGATGATGGTGTCCCTATACTCTGGCTGGGGCAGGTCGTTCACAAAGATGTTGAAGAGAACGGGGCTCAAGCATGACCCTTGGGGGACTCCAGCTGTTGGGGTGAAGGCTGCGGCCTCTTTCGCCTTGAAGTTGGGGGTAACTTGCCTATTCTTTAGAAAATTTCTGATCAGCCTGAGGAGGGTCCAGTTTTGCGATGGTAAGTCTGCTAGTTTATACACAAGACCATCATGCCAAAGGCTGTCGAAGGCCTTGTGTACGTCCCTCGTCGCAATCAAAGCTACCTGTTTTTGCCTGCGAATTGAGCTTACTGCATCATAGATGATGTTTATTGCATGTTGGGTTGATCTATGTGCACGAAAGCCAAACTGTTTTTCAGTGAAGAGGTTGTTGTACTCCATGTAGTAGTTAAGACGGTTTGACACGATTTTTTCAAAGCACTTGCCTATTGTGTCTAAGAGGGAGATTGGACGGTAGTTGCCAGGTTGGTGGGGGTCTTTCTTGGGTTTAGGAATGAATATCATCTTGGCCGACTTGAATGCAACAGGAATGTGACCCGACGCCAGCATAGCGTTGAATAGGTTAAGAAGGGATTGCAGAATGTTGCCTGGCAGAAGTTTTATCTGCAATGCTTTGATCCCCGATGGTCCTGGGGCCTTATCTCGGGTGCTTTTGATGATTCCTCGCATCTCTAGCATAGTTATGGGCCTTGTTAGAGGGTGGTCGTCTTCCAGGGTTGTCAGGTCTATCAGAGGGGTGCTGAGAAGGGAGGCGGCGTTTTCTGTTGTCCATTGGTTGACACGTTCAAAGTGGGTGTTGTTGAAGGCTCTGCTGTTAGAAGCCGTGAGTGTCTTCTTCCATACTGCGCCCATGAGGTCAGCTTGGTCTTGCGGGTCTTCTATTTTTGCTTGTTGCTCCTCGTCATCTTCGTCTAGGAAAGTGTGAACGAGGTGGGTGAGGCTGGGGTTAACCGATCCCAAGAGCTTTCTGATCTTGCGCCAGAATGTTCCTGGCTCCCTTTTGTACTGGTTGGCCTGTCTCACCAGGGTTCCCCATAAGTAACTCTTGTGAGTCAGCGTAAGGTCTATGGCTTCCCTTCTGAGTGTTTGAAGGGTTAATGCTGGTGGCTGGCCAGTTTGGTAGTGGCTTTGGCAGGCTCTCTGGTACTCATACATTTTGGCTCTGATTTCTCGGGTTGGTTTATATTGGTGGTAGGTCCTTGTGGTGGATATTTCGCAAGTGGTCTCAGTTGCGAGTTGGATGCGGTTGTGGATGGTGTTTACTGCTTGGTCTATTGTTTGGGTTGGGAGGTTTTCAAACTCAATGATGGGGTCGTCAGCCAGGAAGGCATCGTAGTCCCTGGCCCGTATGGTTTCCAGTCTGGGCCTGGGAGGTGTCACGTACCTGAAGGGGGATGCTTGGAGGGTTGTGACCACAGGGATGTGGTCCGACCCCACGTTCTTGCCTGGGGTTACTCTGCAGTGGAACAGGTCGCAATCTCTGTTGGTCAGCACTATGTCGGGGGTGCCCCTCACATTGCCCCTAAAGAACGTCTTAAAGTGGGGGCCTTGGAAGGAGAGGTCCCGGTTTTGCATTAGATTGAAGAGCTGCCTGCCCTTGAGGTCTGGCCTGGCAGGAGCGTTGAATAAGGCCTGGTGGTGGGCGTTCAGGTCCCCTGCGATGATGGTAGGGAGGTTCCTATCGAGTAGTTTGTTCAGAGGGATGGAGGGGAGGTAGGCCAGTCTAGGTGGCAGATATGCGGTGCAGACTATGAGGGGGCCGTGTGAAGTGGTGAGTTCTATTGCTAGGAAGTGGTCATCTTCTATGAGGATGGGGCGGTAAGAGAGCCCTCTCCTTATTAGTATTGCCACCCCACCGTGCATCCCCCTGTTGACTTCCCTGGTGGAATATCCCCAAATGGAGATGTGCTGGTCCTGTCTAACCGCAGTTTCATTGAGTAAGATAACATCTGGGTTAAGTCTGGCTACCTCCAGAGTGAGGAGGTATCTATTATTGAAGTAATGTTTGATGTTCACCTGAAGGATTGTGATCCCCATTATTGGTTATGAGACGTATGTGTTTGTTTGGCTCGAGCGCCAGTGTTATTAAGTTCAGTTTGGTTGCTACTATTTGTTGAGGTGGGGGGTAAATTTCCTGAGCCAGGGATCTTGTTCCCGGTTCCTGCAGGGGATTGGTTGGGGATTCCTGCACGTTGCAGTGCCGATGTGGGGTCTTCGGAGTCACTGCTGTTTATGATATCCACATCAGTGGTGCTAGAGTCGCTCGCTGAAGGAGGATTGGGGGGGCTGCTTGCCCTTTCCCTGAGCTCAGGGGATGAGCTTTGGCTGTGAGAGTCGGGCCTGACTCTCTTGTAAGGGCGATTTGTGGAACTGCGTTGTGCAATGCGCCTATTGTGTCTAGGGTTCCTTATGGCAAGGGAGTTTGTGATGGCTTGGAGCATAAACCCGTTTGAGAATGCTGGAGGGATGGAGGACTTGGGTGTTTGCCAGATTGCAGAGGTGGAGGGGCCGGTAAAGATCTGGGAGTTTGGAGTCTCCTGGGCGTTGGTAGAGGCCTGGGGGCGGGGGGTACTAGGGTTGGGGTTGCTGGGTTGTGCTTGTGTCTGACCAGCAGTTGTTGTGGTGTTAGGAGACAGGTATGCAAGCGAGTCCGGGGACATGTGGACAGGGGGCAGGCCATTGTCCTTCCTTAGAGAGTTCCAGAAACCTAGGAGCTTCACAGGGTTGTCTGGAAATTGGATTTGGGCAAATGTTAGGAGTTCAGCCCCTAGGCTGGATTTAGGGTCGGGGTTTGGTGCAAGAGAGTTAGGTGCTGAAGCCTGTTGTGTATGGTTCTGAGTTTGTTCAGGTATGACCATGGGGTTATGGGGTTGTTGGTTGCTTTGGTGACCCCCTTGGGCAACCGACTGGGCCTGTTGTTGGTTGGGGTTACCCCAAGGATTTCTTGGTGGAGGAGGGGCAGGAACGGTATTAGCTGCTCGTTGACGGGCTGCTGCTGCCGTTTCTTGCAATTCCTTGATTGCCTCCTTCCTACGAGGGCATAGATGCGAGATTGCAATGTGTGCACCGTTGCATAGTGCACAATTGGGTGTTGGGTTTATGCATTCCCTGTAGTTGTGTTCCCCCGCGCACCTGCTGCACTTGGGGGTTCCATTGTTGCATGCACTGGAATAGTGATCATACTTAAAGCATTTGAAGCATTGCTTAAGTTTGTAGAACCTCTGTGGGTAGATTTTGTCAGGTTCAACCTTGATGCCAAATGCAGAAAAGCCTTGGGTGCAGGCTTGTGTTGCTTGCTCCGGTGAAGCCAGAGTAAGCTTCAGTACTTGATTGGTGTTGGACTGGACTGTGAATCTATGGGCATTGAGTATTTTTACCTCTCTGTTTTTCCTTTCAATTTCATTAGTGATTTCTTCCAGTGTGTGCTCCATGATGATGTCATGCACCCTATGAGCAAAGATGGTGCGTGTGGCTTGGAATTCAGCTGGGGGGTGGACAGTGATCCTGATCTCCTTTAGTTTGTTCAGGTTGTCGGTCGAAAGGAGTTCGGGAAGGTCTGCATTGGGTACCAATAAGATGGCTCCATTCGTAATTTTGTACACATTTTTGTATGAAATCTGGGTGATCCCATGGATCTCATGAAGTAGTTGTGCTGGAGTACGGGCCTGGCCAGATTCGTCTGTGAATCTGACTTTGGTCGCCATGGCTTTGTGGGGCCAGGCAGCCTAGTCTAAGCTATACTATGTGGGTGGGTGTGGAGTGTCCAGGTAGACTAAGTGGATGGTGGAGTTAGTGCGGCCAAGGCCTCTAACTTCTAGTTGTTAGGCAACTAGAGCTACTAGACAAGGTGGTAATTGAACCTATCGATAGCCTAAGCCTGCTGCAAGGCTGTTAGATGCCCGATCAAACCTCTGCAAGAATTTCAAGAACCCGGTTTTGGCTACTGCTCGGGAATGATCGTTTGGGGTGGCGAAATACAAGAGGTAGAAACAGTTTAGAAAGACAGCAGCCACCGAGAGCAGACGTGCTCCCAGGAGCTCCCGCCACCTACAGGACCATCCGAGCGTTGGCTCCGCCCACCTCACCCAGGATTGGTGCGCCAGCCAGCCAATCACAGCCGGCCGGCCGCTCAGCTGCCAGGCTCTCACCCTCACAGTGGGCCACAAGCTCTCACAGCGTCAAGACACGCCGTGGCATCTGTACAGTAAACCAACCCAGATTTATAGACGCTTACATCAGTACGATGTTCTAATAAAATAACTCCACTCATCCTCATCCTTTCCCCCCCACCCCCCTTCCCCCCCATTCCCCACCCCTCTTCCCCAGTCTCTCCCTGCCTGTACCACAACACACCAAACACACACTCACACAATACACAATGCATAACCTACTAACAGTAGCATTAAGATGTGAGCGGGTCGTTCTTTGTCCCTCTTTGTCACTTTATGGTCATCCCCTTGAGTACAAAGATTCTGCAATGCTTTTGGGGTTATTCTTTGACACTCGTTTGTCTTGGTCACCCATGTCTCTTACCTCCGTGTGGAATGCTCTAAGGCTCTAAACCTACTTAAGGTTTTGTCCCATACCTCTTGGGGAGCGGATAGGCGCATGCTCCTCTATTTGCATTCCTCTCTCGTATTGTCTAAGCTCGATTATGGTTGCCCTGCATACTCTTCTCCCAGCAAACACAGAACGTTTGTGAACGTTTTTAAATTGTGCCACAAAGGTAGTTTTGTAACTTTTAAGATAAATACGTATATCTGACGTCCTTAAAACCATTAGATATAACTAAAAACATATATTCTTGAGACACAGGTTTCTAAGATTTATGTAAAATTTTAAAATAATAGTGAATGCTATGGAATTGCAATGTTTTCATGCTTTATATTTAAGAATATATAATTTTCAGTCAACATTTTTTTTTTTTTTGTTTACTCTATGTAAACCTATCCAATTTACGTTCTTATAACATAAATATAACATTTATATGACGTCAATATAACGTTATTTACACGACATCATTACGTTATTATGATGTTATATTAACGTATAATTCCTGTATGAAAAGCAGAAAATAATTTTGAACTTTGTTTTAAACCTTGTAAAGTTACCATAAAACTTGGAATAAGATGGTAAGCATGCTTTACTTATGAAAATATAGAAACAAATCAACAAAAACATTTTAACATAAAAAACATATAGTACATAAACATAACATAAATTAACTGCATGAATGGGAGTTAACTGGAACTCTGTAATATTGCATACATGAACCTTGAGGTACAAACCCAGTGTATATACCCATGCAGTTCTTTCCTAAATCTAAATTTTTCCAATTTTTACACTTTGTTTCGAGTTCTGTTTTGTGTTGTTACTTTTAATATCCTATTAATGTCCCCTTTGTTATGTCCATTCATCCTATTGTGCACCTCTACCATATATGTCACTCCTAATTCATCGCCTTTCTAGAGAATGTAATTTAAGCTTTGATAATCTTTCTTCGTATGACAGGTTTCTAAACACTTTCGCCCACTAATGACGAAGTATGGAGTCAAAATTTTAGCTGCTAAATGTCCACTAATGGAGTTTATATGCACTCGCTTTTGGCTTATATGCTTTTGGAGTTTATTTACATTTAAACCTGTAGAAAATTCTATTGCGAACACATTGATACCAAATTGATAAACCTAGGACGAGAATTGAGGTGACAATTAAAGTTGAAAAGAGTATTCACTCTCTGTATTAAAAGGCTCTCTATATGGAAGGCCAGGCACTGCATATAGCTCTCTCTTCTGGGTAACGCGGCCTGCTTTCATCACGTCAGCGGGTGGAGCGCACTGCTGTTTTTGACATTTTATGCATACACTCCCGTTGGGAATTCTATTGCGAACACATTGATACCAAAATGAAAGACCTAGGATGACAAATGAGATGACCAAAGTGAAAAGAGTGCATACATTTTATCGCTCTTGTGCACTCCTGGGTAACTCGCTCTCGCTTTCTCTGTTTGTTGCGGATGGTAAGCCGGGTTTTTTGAGTTTATATGCCTTTAGTCCTGTACAGAATTCTTTTGCGAACACATTGATACCAAATTGAAAAACCTAGGACGAGAATTGTGGTAACAAAGTTGAAAAGAATATACACTTTTCAGTATTATCGCACTCTAAGGTAATGAGCTCTTTCTGGTACCTGCCGCCTACCTTCATCTTGTCGGCGGGTGGAGCGCGATGCTGTTTTTTAAATTATATGCATATACTCCTGTTGGGAATTCTATTGCGAACACATTGATACCAAATTGAAAAACCTAGGACGAGAATTAAGGTGACAAGGTTGAAAAGACTATACACTTTTCAGTATTAGCGCCACTACCTTGGAACATCCAAACCACAGGAGATAGTGGAGGGCTAACTCGCCCAATACGCGGAAGTGTTTGGGGGATTAATTAACTTTATCCTATGCTGGACGCATTCTAGTGAAATATCCATTCTATAATACAGCGACCAAAGTGAAGTGCAATATATCTAAATGGAGCCATGCGAACAAGCTTAGATTCCACTTCAAATGCCTTGGAGTGAGCAAAGAGTGAGTGAGAGTGAGTAGGAGTGAGTGAG
>WNGS01064381.1:7211-17865 GCA_020271785.1 Procambarus virginalis
CAAGACGTCTACTAATATTTTTTCTGGGAACTTGTATATAGGTAAACGCAAGCCATACACTTCCCAAATCATCAACATGTCAACGGACACCCGGCCACCAGGCGGCACCTTTGGCTGAGACATCCTATCCGGCACCCTGTAAACAAACTTCTTAACCCTCAGCACCCAGATAGTGGAAGAACACCACGGGATCGGAAGAACCCGGGCATCCTGATTAGGGCCCAACATCAGTCCTTCACAGGCCACGAACCCGGCAGCTAGACAAGGCTCACCCCAGACCAGGACAACGAAGGAGGGGAAACCACAGGGGACGCAGGCGCGGCATCGACCCCACCTCTGGGCACAGGAGCCGAGGCCCCCCGGCCCACATCTTTCTTCAGCACCACGATGAAGTCCCAATCATCAGGGGCAACCCGCCACTGCGAGGATCAGGGGCTCAGGAAGCAACTCGGAGCCCCTCACAGAGCACCATACTCCCCCACCTTGCACACCACGAAGAGGAGGCATACTCCGACCAACCGCGAACACTTCGAGACAGGCTGCACCACACCACTCCCAGCAGGCCCCTCCGCAGGCACAGCCACCATCTTCACATCCACATGGTCCACACCCGCACCATCTGGAGAGTCCACAGAGGCCACACCGCCCACATTGCCCATATCCTCCAGGGAAACAGGCTCAGAGCACCAGCGGGCACGCTTCTGCAAAGGAATGAAAGCATTAGAACTACAGTCGCCGACACACACAGGCACGACAGGCACCTCTACCTGCCGAAGCATCTCCACCAAAACAGCAGAACCCGCGTCCCCGGGAGCAGGAACCACTTCCACAGGCGAGCGCAGGACAAGGATCTCCTTTGGGACATCCTTCACTACATGCAGCGTAGGCGACGGCTTGACACCCACACACACCGGCTCAACAACCCCAGGGGCCGTAGCAGTTACCAGACGTTCCGCACAAGCAGTAGAACTCAACTCAACAGGCGGAGCAGCAGACAGGCAATCAGGTGCCTCAGGCACAGTTCCAATCCATCCTCAGAACCGTCTGAATGCAACGGGTGGAAAATCTTCCGCACGAAAAATATGCACCCTACCAGGCGCTCCCACGTCGCACGCCGCAGCCAGACGACCCTCGTGACCATCGTATAACAGGTGCGCGGTTGCCCCCTGATACAGGCAGTGGAGCGTGTAACCCAATACGGACATCAACGACGGTACGTCAAGCATCCCAGCACATTGCCCGGCAAGAACCTTGTTCCAACAAACACTTACCACAGTCCCAAACCGTTCAAAACAGGAAGTTAAAAGTTTGTCCTGAAATAGGAAGGGGGCACCATGCACCGCTACATACGTCAAGGTGACACTAAGATTCACCACCTTAACAGAACCAGCAGTATCAGGGAGAGGGTAAACACGCCCCTCACACCGCTCGAGAAACGCCTGAAGGGCAGCTTGAAAGTGGAACTTGACCAAAGCACGGTTGCCCTGAAGCAGCTGGATGCCCACTAAATCCAACAGCTGCACATGTAGCACGTCCACCAGGGCGACACCAACCAACTGATTGTCCACCGGCACCATAAATGCCAGACCAGCCGACAGTTTCCTCTTCACTGGAGGGCGAGAAGTCCCCATGGCAAATCCAAACGTTACCCTGTCAGTGGCAAACTACTACCAGCGATCGACCAACGCAAATGCTAGCCAGGAGCGGAGACACCTCAGGAGCGTCCGACTCGGCCGGTGGACGCCACTCAACTTTCCCTCTCTCTCTCTGCTAACACACGCCGTTCACCAGACTTCTCTCTCTCTACTAACACACGGCCTTCATTCGTCTCCTCGCTCTCTCTGCTAACACACGGCCTTCACCCGTCTCCTCTCTCTCTCTCTCTCTGCTATCACACGCCCTTCACCCGTCTCCTCTCTCTCTCTGCTAACACACGCCCTTCACCCGTCTCCTCTCTCTCTCTGCTAACACAAGCCCTTCACCCGTCTCCTCTCTCCCTGCTCACACAAGCCCTTCACCCGTCTCCTCTTTCTCTGCTCACACAAGCCCTTCACCCGTCTCCTCTCTCTCTGCTCACACACGCCCTTCACCCGTCTCCTCTCTCCCTGCTCACACGCACCCTTTCCTCGTCATTGTAACCAGATGGTTGCCCCCAGAATCTTTACTTCTATGTTTATTTGTAGAATAAACGTCTTCATAGACTCGAAATTATGTTTAGAAAGTCAATATTTGGGTTCATTATTATTTAAACCTTACCTAACATAACTAAGTCAGACGTTCACGTTCTTAATTTAATAATATTAATTGGAATAAAACAATTTGGAAATATATATGTTGAAAAAAATAAAAAAAATCAGTCTGCTTTTGAGGTAAGTTGGGCCCTTGAATACTAGGCTATATATGGCAGTTCTGGCGATGAGGTATATCATACCTCCTTGTGAGAGAATGGTACTCTCTCAGTTAGACGTGTACCCCGTGGCTACAGCGTTTTGTTAACCCATACATTGAAAATGTTATATTGCCATTATGAAAAGTACCCCATGCAGGGCGTGTTTGGAACAGTGATCATATGAGCAGTTCACGTATTATGTATATGGTGACATCTGGTTATACTAGCAGATGGCAGGTTATGCACTGGCCTGTATAATCATGGGTGGCTTCCACTGCTATATTTTGGCAGTAAAGTGTAGCAGGTATCTAGGAAAGGTCACGGCTGACCTGACCTTCGTGAGTGGTTTAGATAACCATTCCTCCCACTCACAGATGTTAAAGAAGCCCAGAGTTTACCGTATCAGATATATGTATCTTCTGATTAGTGCTCTGTGTGTGGAGGGGTTTATCTTAGGTAATATGAGGTGTGAGCTCAACCATCTCACTTTGAACTCTATCTGGTCATTCTTGGCGAGGTGACCGTAGGATTAAGAGGTGAACCTTTCCAGAATTCTAGTGGCATCATTCCCCACACCTCGGAACACTCTAGAGTTACTCCTGAAACTGTAATCTCCCGTGGGTCGGTCGAGATGAAACTGTGTACCCGATTCATCACGACTCTGATCGGAAGCATGAGTGTGTGAATGTGTTGGTGTAAGCTGGTTGGCTCAAGAGTAAGATGTACTTGTTTGCATACTATATTAATTCCAATTTTCATATCCAGAAGCATTTTCGTTTCATATTTAAGAAATTAGATGTTAAGTGCAAGGTATTTTCAGGGAATCCTCACTACCACATATATGCAAACTTTTGCCGGGTCGGTCCCACAAAGGGATCCTCCACCTTTAACTAGCCTTTTCAATAAATATAATCAACCGAAATCTCTCATTTCCCTGCACGCCCACCATCAGGTCTGGATCAGACAGGACTTATACCTGTCACGAGCTTCTCAAGATAGTGGGCCTGGTTGCTCTAGGCATTTTACCTTGTTGATAGCTTTTCTGAGGAGTTGGCATTCCTGCTCAGCTCATCCAACCACTTGGGCTGGACGGTAGAGCGACGGTCTCGCTTCATGCAGGTCGGCGTTCAATCCCCGACTGTCCAAGTGGTTGGGCAACATTCCTTTCCTCCATTTCATCCCATATCCTTATACTGATCTCTTCCAAGTGCTATATAGTCGTAATCGCTTGGCGCTTTTTCATGATTCCCTCCCTCCCTCCTGCCCAACTCTACTACACACTTCAGCGGTTCAAGTCTAAAGTAATCTCAGACACTTGTAAAGTCTTTTCCCCTTTTTGTGGTTTGTCTTTTCCCTTACAGGATATATAGTTTCTGGAATATTTGGTATATTCACTCCCCCAGGACGGAATATCTTACTCTTCCAGTTTGTTTGAAAAGTCCGTTTTTTATGTATAATTTTGCTTATTCAATGTTCAAAGACTTCTTCCCTGAATTTGTTGTTTGTCAGCCTGATAAAATGTCAACTTTCAAATCCTTTTACGTTTAACATTGAAAATGAGTGGTAAGTATCTCAACATTGGTGAGTACACTAACATGTCCCATTTTCTCTGATTCTTTTTTTTATGCTTAATTCTGTTAATAAAATATTGTAGCTCAAGGTTTTTCTCTAGTTTGTTCTTAATATACACTTGTGTTATTCTCAGGGGCTATATTGATCCTACGCTTGTATTCTCTCTATATTATCTCATATTTCCAGTGATGCCTTTGTTTACAAGATGTGACGGCTCGTATTTGATATTTGGTGACCCTCGTCTCCTGTTCCTGCCTCCATATATTCCTCCTTCAATTAAATTGCTTCTCTCCGTTTTTGCTCACTGAAGCTGCTGACGATGCCGTGAAAAGGCAAAAGCGCTTCAGCTGGTATTCCTGATTTGAATTGTGGTTCAATATTACAATATTTGATATATATATATATATATATATATAGATATATATATATAATATATATATATATATATATATATATATATATATATATATATATATATATATATATATAGATATATATATATATATGTTATTAAATATGACCGAAAAAGTAAGATTAATAATTCTAACACGAATTTTCTCAATTTTCCTTATGTTTGTTTTTACTGATGACGGTAAATGAAAAATCAATTCTCCAAAATTCATTCTTTATTTCTTAGTCTGACGCGACACTTGAACGCGTTTCGTAATAACTAATTACATTTTCAAAGACTTTTAGTTTTCACACACAACTATAACCTGAAAGCACTAAACAGTTCTTTACTGTGCTATGATTTAAACAGCTTTCATCTTTCATTTTATACCCGCGTTTTGGGTGAGGTGATATGTTACAACAGTTTTTAATGAGGTGAACAAAACTTTCAACAAAGGACAGAACACGAAAACAATGGATATTAACTGGATATTAACTGGGTAAATTGAAGGTATGAATGGAAGTAACTGCGGAAGGGCCTATTGGCCCATATTTCTTGATGCTTCTATATTGGAGCGGGGTCTTGAAGTGGGTAGAATATAGTTGTGCATTAATTGACTGTTGATTGCTGGTGTTGACTTCTTGATGTGTAGTGCCTCGCAGATGTCAAGCCGCCTGCTATCGCTGTACCTATCGATGATTTCTGTGTTATTTGTTAAGATTTCTCTGGTGATGGTTTGGTTGTGGGAAGAGAGTATATGTTCCTTAATGGAGCCCTGTTGCTTATGCATCGTTAAACGCCTGGAAAGAGATGTTGTTGTCTTGCCTATATACTGAGTTTTTTGGGGCTTACAGTCCCAAGTGGACATTTAAAGGCATAGACGACGTTTGTCTCTTTTAGGGCGTTCTGCTCCGTGTCTGGAGAGTTTTTCATTAGTAGGCTGGCTGTTTTTTGGTACACAGAATCACAAAATAATTATAATCACATCCCTAAGGCGAAACCAGAAATTATTAACTCATTGGTTGTACCTTATGCGAGTGGACTTGAAAAATTGTCTTTGATTTTTAAGAAACTTAATATAAATTTGGTGTTCACTAATAGTACGATCAAATCCATTTAATAAAAAACTCCCCTGATACAACAGGTTGCGTGTATTCAATTCCCTGCAATGATTGTGATTCTGTGTACCTTGGACAAACAGGAAAGTCCTTACAATTGCGGTTGTCACAACATGCTTATAGTATTAGAACTGCCCAAACGTCTAATGCATTGTATCTACATACGAATTTATGCGATCACAATATTAACTGGAATGGTGCAAAAAGCATTACCAATTGTGGGATTTCGTGGAACGGAATTTGATTGAGTCTGCTCTAATCAGTCAGTGTCCAAATCTTCTTAATGTTAGTACTGGAATGTACAAACTTGATCCATTTTTAAGTTATAATATTGCACAACAGTTTAAGAAAAAACTCTAATTGTTAGAGAGGTTTACAATGTCTCATTATAATTTTATATTTATATATTCATTTATTGCATGTTCATGAGGCTTTTCTTTAATCTTTCATCCTTTTTCTCTGACCACTTAATCCTCTTTGACCATTCTAAGCTAAGCTTTACCTGTCTCTGGTTAATTCTTTCCCTAGGGTTGGGTTGGTCAGGTGTCGGCCTATATATCCTCCCACTTCCCTTCTCCTCTTGTCAGTCTGGTTTGACAAAGGCTTTAACAAAGTCGAAACGTTACCTCCTTTCATTTTTCTCTGTGGATTTTCCGCATATATATATATATATATATATATATATATATATATATTATATATATATATATATTTATATATATATATATATATATATATATATATATATATATATTATGATTTAAACAGTTTCATCTTTCATTTTATACCCGTGTTTTGGGTGAGGTGATATGTTACAACAGTTTTTAATGAGGTGAACAAAACTTTCAACAAAGGACAAAACACGAAAACAATGGATATTAACTGGGTAAATTGAAGGTATGAATGGAAGTAACTGCGGAGGGCCTATTGGCCCATATTTCTTGATGCTTCTATATTGGAGCGGGGTCTTGAAGTGGGTAGAATATAGTTGTGCATTAATTGTGCATTAGTTGTGCACCAGCAATCAACAGTCAATTAATGCACAACTATATTCTACCCACTTCAAGACCCCGCTCCAATATAGAAGCATCAAGAAATATGGGCCAATAGGCCCTTCCGCAGTTACTTCCATTCATACCTTCAATTTACCCAGTTAATATCCAGTTAATATCCATTGTTTTCGTGTTCTGTCCCTTGTTGAAAGTTTTGTTCACCTCATTAAAACTGTTGTAACATATATATATATATATATATATATATATATATATATATATATATATATATATATATATATATGCAAACAAGCCTGAATGGTCCCCAGGACTAGATACAACTGAAAACTCACACCCCAGAAGTGACTCGAACCCATACTCCCAGGAGCAACGCAACTGGTATGTACAGGGACGCCTTAAACCACTTGACCATCACGACCGGACATAAGGAAGTGATAGCCTGAGCTATATGAACCACTTCCCCGCCGGCACCTGGATGGTTATCTTGGGCATAGCATGTGAGTATGGGTTCGAGTCACTTCTGGGGTGTGAGTTTTCAGTTATATATATATATATATATATATATATATATATATATATATATATATATATATATATATATATATATATATATATATATATATATATATATATTCTCATAATAGTAATAATCAGAGCAATTGGACAGAGACCTGGGGAACGCCACTTATAGTGGAGTTACAGTTATACTGAACAATTATTTATACGAACTCTCCTTTCTTGGAAATACCCATGCCCTAGTGCTCTAGTGCCCTAGTGCTCTAGTGCCCTAGTGCCCTAGTGCTCTAGTGCCCTAGTGCTCTAGTGCCCTAGTGCCCTAGTGCTCTAGTGCCCTAGTGCTCTAGTGCCCTAGTGCCCTAGTGCCCTAGTGCCCTAGTACCCTAGTACCCTAGTGCCCTAGTGCCCTAGTACCCTAGTGCCCTAGTGCCCTAGTGCCCTAGTGCCCTAGTGCCCTAGTGCCCTAGTACCCTAGTGCCCTAGTGCTCTAGTGCCCTAGTACCCTAGTGCTCTAGTGCCCTAGTGCTCTAGTGCCCTAGTGCTCTAGTGCTCTAGTGCCCTAGTACCCTAGTGCCCTAGTGCTCTAGTGCCCTAGTGCTCTAGTGCCCTAGTGCTCTAGTGCTCTAGTGCCCTAGTGCCCTAGTGCTCTAGTACCCTAGTGCTCTAGTGCCCTAGTGCTCTAGTGCCCTAGTGCCCTAGTGCTCTAGTGCCCTAGTGCCCTAGTACCCTAGTGCCCTAGTGCTCTAGTGCCCTAGTACCCTAGTGCTCTAGTGCCCTAGTGCTCTAGTGCCCTAGTGCTCTAGTGCTCTAGTGCCCTAGTGCTCTAGTGCCCTAGTGCTCTAGTGCCCTAGTGCTCTAGTGCCCTAGTGCCCTAGTGCTCTAGTGCCCTAGTGCTCTAGTGCCCTAGTGCCCTAGTGCTCTAGTACCCTAGTGCTCTAGTGCCCTAGTGCTCTAGTGCCCTAGTGCCCTAGTACCCTAGTGCCCTAGTGCTCTAGTGCCCTAGTACCCTAGTGCTCTAGTGCCCTAGTGCTCTAGTGCCCTAGTGCTCTAGTGCTCTAGTGCCCTAGTACCCTAGTGCCCTAGTGCTCTAGTGCCCTAGTGCTCTAGTGCCCTAGTGCTCTAGTGCTCTAGTGCCCTAGTGCCCTAGTGCCCTAGTGCTCTAGTACCCTAGTGCTCTAGTGCCCTAGTGCTCTAGTGCCCTCGTGCCCTAGTGCTCTAGTGCCCTAGTGCCCTAGTACCCTAGTGCCCTAGTGCTCTAGTGCCCTAGTACCCTAGTGCTCTAGTGCCCTAGTGCTCTAGTGCCCTAGTGCTCTAGTGCTCTAGTGCCCTAGTACCCTAGTGCCCTAGTGCTCTAGTGCCCTAGTGCTCTAGTGCCCTAGTGCTCTAGTGCCCTAGTACCCTAGTGCTCTAGTGCCCTAGTGCCCTAGTGCCCTAGTGCTCTAGTGCTCTAGTGCCCTAGTGCCCTAGTGCCCTAGTGCCTAGTGCTCTAGTGCCCTAGTGCCCTAGTGCTCTAGTACCCTAGTGCTCTAGTGCCCTAGTGCTCTAGTGCCCTAGTGCTCTAGTGCCCTAGTGCCCTAGTGCCCTAGTACCCTAGTGCTCTAGTGCTCTAGTGCCCTAGTGCCCTAGTGCCCTAGTACCCTAGTGCTCTAGTGCCCTAGTGCCCTAGTGCCCTAGTGCTCTAGTGCCCTAGTGCTCTAGTGCCCTAGTGCTCTAGTGCCCTAGTGCTCTAGTGCCCTAGTGCCCTAGTGCTCTAGTGCCCTAGTGCCCTAGTGCCCTAGTGCCCTAGTACCCTAGTGCTCTAGTGCCCTTGTGCTCTAGTACCCTAGTGCTCTAGTACCCTAGTGCCCTAGTGCTCTAGTGCCCTAGTGCTCTAGTGCCCTAGTGCTCTAGTGCCCTAGTGCTCTAGTGCCCTAGTGCCCTAGTGCCCTAGTGCCCTAGTGCCCTAGTGCCCTAGTGCTCTAGTGCCCTAGTGCCCTAGTGCTCTAGTGCTCTAGTGCCCTAGTGCCCTAGTGCTCTAGTGCTCTAGTGCCCTAGTGCTCTAGTGCTCTAGTGCCCTAGTGCTCTAGTGCCCTAGTGCCCTAGTGCCCTAGTGCTCTAGTGCCCTAGTGCCTAGTCCCTAGTGCCCTAGTGCTCTAGTGCCCTAGTGCCCTAGTACCCCTAGTGCTCTAGTACCCTAGTGCTCTAGTACCCTAGTGCCCTAGTGCCCTAGTGCTCTAGCTCTAGTGCCCTAGTACCCTAGTGCTCTAGTGCCCTAGTGCTCTAGTGCCCTAGTGCTCTAGTGCCCTAGTGCCTAGTGCTCTAGTGCTCTAGTGCCCTAGTGCCCTAGTGCCCTAGTGCCCTAGTGCCCTAGTGTCCTAGTGCCCTAGTGCTCTAGTACCCTAGTGCCCTAGTGCTCTAGTGCTCTAGTGCTCTAGTGCCCTAGTGCTCTAGTACCCTAGTGCCCTAGTGCTCTAGTGCTCTAGTGCTCTAGTGCCCTAGTGCTCTAGTGCCCTAGTGCCCTAGTGCTCTAGTGCCCTAGTGCTCTAGTGCCCTAGTGCTCTAGTGCCCTAGTGCTCTAGTGCCCTAGTGCTCTAGTGCTCTAGTGCTCTAGTGCTCTAGTGCCCTAGTGCTCTAGTGCCCTAGTGCTCTAGTGCCCTAGTGCCCTAGTGCCCTAGTGCTCTAGTGCTCTAGTGCCCTAGTGCCCTAGTGCCCTAGTGCCCTAGTGCTCTAGTACCCTAGTGCCCTAGTGCTCTAGTGCTCTAGTGCTCTAGTGCTCTAGTGCCCTAGTGCCCTAGTGCTCTAGTGCCCTAGTGCTCTAGTGCCCTAGTGCTCTAGTGCTCTAGTGCCCTAGTGCTCTAGTGCCCTAGTACCCTAGTGCCCTAGTGCTCTAGTGCCCTAGTGCCCTAGTGCCCTAGTGCCCTAGTGCTCTAGTACCCTAGTGCCCTAGTGCTCTAGTGCTCTAGTGCTCAAGTGCCCTAGTGCCCTAGTGCTCTAGTACCTAGTGCCCTAGTGCCCTAGTGCTCTAGTGCCCTATTGCTCTAGTGCCCTAGTGCCTAGTGCTCTAGTGCCCTAGTGCCCTAGTGCTCTAGTGCTCTAGTGCCCTAGTGCCCTAGTGCCCTAGTGCCCTAGTGCTCTAGTGCCCTAGTGCTCTAGTGGCCCTAGTGCCCTAGTGCTCTAGTGCCTAGTGCTCTAGTGCCCTAGTGCTCTAGTGCCCTAGTGCTCTAGTGCCCTAGTGCTCTAGTGCCCTAGTGCCCTAGTGCTCTAGTGCTCTAGTGCCCTAGTGCTCTAGTGCCCTAGTGCTCTAGTGCCCTAGTGCTCTAGTGCCCTAGTGCCCTAGTGCTCTAGTGCTCTAGTGCCCTAGTGCTCTAGTGTCCTAGTGCTCTAGTGCCCTAGTGCTCTAGTGCCCTAGTGCTCTAGTGCCCTTGTGCCCTATTGCTCTAGTGCTCTAGTGCCCTAGTGCTCTAGTGCCCTAGTGCTCTAGTGCCCTAGTGCTCTAGTGCCCTAGTGCCCTAGTGCCCTAGTGCCCTAGTGCTCTAGTGCCCTAGTGCTCTAGTGCTCTAGTGCTCTAGTGCCCTAGTGCCCTAGTGCCCTAGTGCCCTAGTGCCCTAGTGCCCTAGTGCCCTAGTGCTCTAGTGCCCTAGTGCCCTAGTGCTCTAGTGCCCTAGTGCTCTAGTGC
>WNGS01064397.1:0-10057 GCA_020271785.1 Procambarus virginalis
AAAAGAAAAGTGAGTAAGAAAAAGAGGACTGGGGAGGAAATAGAAGAACTTAGGTAAAATAGGAATAAAAGAAGAATAACAGAAAAGCACAGAGTAAAAAAATAGTAATGGAGGGAACGGAGGTCCGCTGACGTGCACGAAAAGTAATAAAATACGAGTGAGTAGGGGAAAGGACGGTAGAATAGAATAATGATAAAGGATAGAGCAAAGGAGAGATGGAGTAGGAGGAGGAGAAGGGTGAGTCTGGTAATTACCAGCGCCGGATTCCCGGGTCTTCACTCATGTTTATTGGGAACCAGCGGGGGTCAAAATTAGATCGTGGAGGCGTTATTATGTGAATCCTGTTTTTGTTTTATTGGGGGGGGGGGGGGGAGGGAGTAGGGTGGTTGTAGACGAATCGTGTGAAGGAGCGGCAAGAAAGGTAAGTTGGTACGCTGGCCTCTTCAAGGGGCAGGGGATCACTTGGGTGGGAGGGTGGGGTACAACGTGTGTCTCATGATGGTGTTAGGCGTGAGGAGTAATGGTGTGTGGAGGAGTGACGTCATGGGACAATTAGAGGCCGTGGACGTGGGGAATAGAGGCACGAATGTAAAACCCTGTTTAAACACCGAAGCGGGAAAAGCGGACCGCTGGGGTAGGTGAAGTTAGAAAAAGGATAAGTAAGGAGGGTAGTGATATAGTGGTGTAGAGTAGAGGTTAGGATAGGGGGGGAGGGGGGAAGGGTTAGGTTAGGTTGAGGGTTTAGGATAGGTGAATGTTGTTTGAGGTTACAGGGGGGGGAAAGGTTAAGGGAAATAAGGTAGAAAGAAAAGGGGAAGGGGGAGGGGGGTAAGGGATCAGGGCTAAAAAAAAGGTGAACCGCAGACGGGATGAAAGTACCAAGCGGGGGAAAAAAACAGGAAGAGAAAAAAAGGGGAAGAGGAGGAAAAGAAGGGGGAAGGGGGAGGAGGGGAGGATCCCTTGCAATCTTTATCCATCTTCTCCACATCCGTAGTACTCATAATGCGGATGGATGGCGATAAAAGAATGGGAGGGGGAAGGGGCCGGGATCGTGTGAACCCGCAGTTAAACACTTCCGGGCTAAGGAAGAGAAGGAGGGAGGAGAAAGACGGGGCGAGAGAAAGATGAAGAGGGGAAAGAAGATGGACGCTCGGAGGGGAAGGAAGGGAAGAGAGGATGGAGGAGGAGGAAAGGTAGTAGGAGGAAAGGGACAAGAGGAAGCAAGGGGGAGACGGAGAGAGTCGATAAGATAAATGTAGGACGCGAATGAGAAATAACATAGGCGGCCAAACAACGCCCTGCGACGAGACGAATCCCACAACAGAGAAAAAACAACATTCAAAAGAGCGAGAAACAAGAACGACGTCGTCCAATCCTTTGTCCATCGACGACGCGAGTCAGACGCCTCTCTGGAATCAGTACGGCCTTTGATATGCTAATGTAGGAGTCATTTGCCATGGTTTTACAGATTGGGCTCCAGGGTAGGCCTCTCTAGCGAGGCTAATGGACTCCGGGAGGCGACGCGGGGCGCCACCTGAAGATGGTTCAAGGTGGTAGCGGTGATGATAGAAGGACTGGTTGTTAAGAAACGCCGGTGGTTCAGCTTCTTGGATATTGAGGGGGTGGGGGATTGAGGAGAGGGGGTAGGACTTGTCAAGTAGTCAATTACAGGCTTCCCTAGTGATGGTGGTGTGTATAGAGTGTGGGTGTGTGTTCTCCTCAATTTACATAACAATTAAAATTTATAACCCTAATTGCTTTTTCTTTTATTGGTTTTAATGGTCTCTCTTTCTCTGTCTGTCTGTCGTCTGTCGTCTGTCTGTCTGTCTGTCTGTCTGTCTGTCTGTCTGTCTGTCTGTCTGTCTGTCTCTCCTCATTCCTCTCTCTCTCTCTCTCTCTCTCCTCCCTCCCTCTCTCTCTTCCTCCTCTATCACTCTTCCTCTCTCTCTCCCTCTCTCTCCTCTCTCTCTCTCTCTCTCTCTCTCTCTATCTCTCTCTCCACTCTCTCTCTCTCTCTCTCTCTCTCTCTCTCTATCTCTAGCTCTCTCTCTCTCTCTCTCTCTCTTCTCTAGTCCTTCTCATCTCTCTCTATCTCTCAAACACAAGGAGTAATTAGCATTAACATTAATATTTTTGTTACAAACTATAAGCTAAGAGTTGTTATTCTACATCACTTCATTTAAAGTCTAACGATAGAAGCTGGTTCTATTGCATGCGATTGTTAAATATGGAGGACACAATTGGGGAGTCAGATATATATCCTGGAAGAAGTCATATGCAGGTAGTATCTAATCTCAGCTTCCTGGATCTGTCTGATACGCATTTATTATATATTTGTATTTCTTAATAGCTTTATTTAACGAAAGTTACTGTGTATTGCGTACATGGTATAGTTAGAGTAACTTAATATTTATTTTTTTACAGAATGTCCCAAGCGCGACTCAGACGGAAAAAGAATGATCGTTGACAGAGAATGATCGTTGACAGAGAATGTATACAATGCCTCTGCTGCTGACTGGACCGTCGTGTGTTGAGGTGCCGTCTTCTGGCTGTCCACGAAATTTGGACAGGTGAGAATCTTCAGATCATTAACTCCGTCTACATCACGCCGGTGCTGAAGATTGACGAATAGTGACATATTCACTCAGGGAGAATTAGGACTAAAGAGAAGTAGTCTAACAATGGCTCCCTGACGTGTCCACAACATGGTATAACGGATACAGGACAGACTAAGTGAAGCTATAAGTCAACACGAGATCTGAGCTAATTTGTGCTGCATACACCACTCTGAAACCCCCCCCCCGTACTATTGGCAGTTACCAAGTATGTCTCGGTTCTCAAAGTTTCTTGGTTGCCTGGGACCACAGTCTTCGAGTCATATGAGTTTCGTAGTGGGTGATGCCGCACTATCTATTCGGAAGGGATGTCGGACACAGCGACGTCGCGACTTTCTTGCGGGTCTGCGTTCGATCCCGATAGTCAAGCGAATATTGCTTCCCTCCTACATATCCTACCTCACTGTGCTCATTTCCCTTCCAAGTGCTATATAGTCGAACTGACTTCGCGATTTCTTACATTACGGGCTTCACCATAGGCCGTGCTACTTGGAACTTTATATTCCTGAGTAGCTGAACTAAAGACACAAAAACAACAGTGATTTCTCTCGCAAAGTTAAGCCCCGCTCCTGGTGCCAGGTAAGTCCACTACGGGATCACCATAGCCCGTGCTACTTGCCCGCTCCTGTGCAGGTAAGTTACGGCTCACCATAGCCAGTCTGCTACTGCCGCTCCTAGTAAGTCCAATACGGGCTCACCATAGCCCGTGCTACTTGCCCCGCTTGTACAGTATTGGTCCCACCGTGACTCCGTCCTGCCAGGTAAGTCGGGCTCACCAAGCCCGTGCTACTTGCCGTCTGCCAGGTAAGTCCACTACGGGCTCACCATAGCCCTTGCAACTTGCCCCGCTCATGCAGGTAAGTCCACTAGGGCTCACCATACGCCCGTGCTACTTCCCGCTCCTGTGCCAGGTAAGTTACGGGCTCACCAATGCCCGTGCTACTGGGAACTTGTTCCGAGTAGCTGAATCTATAAACAACAAACAACAATAGAGCTGTTGTTCCAGCCTGCGAGCAGGTCGTGCAGGTGTAGCGCAGTTGCCAGCTCCGCTTGGAGACCCGCGGTGTTATGAGGAGCCAAATTGATATTTAATTATCTAATTTTTTTATATGCTGGAACTTTAATGAATCAAATATAATTATTTTCTTCACAAAACAGCAGTATTTATTTTTAGTTTGTTTAACGCAAACTCGCGGTAAATTAGTTATCTTTCCTTGCTGCGTAGTTATAACGAAGGTGTTGGCTTAATTTCTCTACGCGATTGTTCTTACTAATATTATGCACATTTTGTATTTTTTTCCCCTCTGCTTCGCATCCGGTGAGAATAATTAAGAGGTTGAGGACAAAAGTTTAATTGAAAAAGTGTTCCCATTATTTTGCCTCCCCTTGAACCAGTAATAAAAATAAAAAAGAAAAATTATATTAAATATTTACACAAAATTAAAGTAAATTTGACATTATGTTTAGAATAAAATATGTTTGTATTATGCATTATTAAACAATTTCAAGAAAAAATCACATATAATGCCAAAGTCTGATGACAAATTACTAAAATATCCTAAAAAATCTGAGTCAAACTTTAATTAGAAATTGGGAACAAACAATAACACAATCAAATATTATTAAAATGACCTTTTACTTACTAATATTAAATTACTTACTTTAATATTATTAAAATGACCTTTTACATACTTAATATAGCGATAACTAATGACTGGCCGCTAGTAGTTACCTTCCAAAGGGGCAGGAGTGGGGAGAGGAGAGACAGGGAGGGGGAAGGGTGGGGAAACAGAGAGTGAGGGCAAGAACGGACAAGGAGGGGGCAAGGGGCAAGAACGGACAGGAAGCGGATCTATAATGGGAAGAAACTAGACTAGGGTGGTCGTAATTGGAAATGGTGGAGAGAGAAAGAGCTAGAATATTAAGGAGAAATAGGGTGAAAAATAATTGCAATGAAATATGGGTTGAAGGGGGTTGGAACACGGGGAATGGGAGGGAAGAGAGAGAGAGAGGAATGGGGGGGGGGAATGGGTGGGATCTGTAGGGAAGGAGAGAAGGGGGAAGGTGGCAGGTGGTAGCTCCCAGTTCGGCTTGGGAAGGAGGTAATTAATCAACTCTGAATCAGTGCGGGAAAGAGCCTCATTAATTACCCCGAAGGCAACTCTATAAGAATAGAGCAGAACGAGGGTGGTATCCCTCCTGATGGTCGCCGGTGGATGCGTGGTGGATTCATGGATGAAGGAGGGGGGTTATAGATGGATGAACGGTTGATGAACTGTGAATGAGGATGGATGGATGAATAAGGGATGCATGGATGAATGAGAGAATAGATGGGGTGAAAGGTTGTTGGATAGTGAATGGGGATGGATGGATTCGTGGACAGAGGGTATAAAAGATGAACAGATGAAGGATTGCGGATGAGGGATGGATGAATTCATACCTAAGTTCTCGTAATAGTTATTGGAGACAGAGTTGATTTAGAATGTCAAGTATAATTGATAATTGTACTGATAATTATCAGTTATACTTGTCCCTTTATGCTCTGTTCAAGGGGGCCACGTGGACCGTTAGATTTAGCAGGTCTCATTAGTGGTAGGCATCCATCATCCATCATTATGGTAGGCTCATTATAGTGTAGGCATCATCATCTATCATCAGTAGTAGGCATCCATCAAAATTAAAACCAATAATATTGATAGACTGAGCCAGGCAACTGCGAAACATTACCAAGTTTGTACTCTAAGGCAGTTTAGAGGCACTGTATTGCAAACTCGTAGGTGAGACAGCTATCAGACACGTTTGCAACTTGCGCACGAAACTGTCCAGCGGCACTGTATTGCAGCGTGTGCACTAGACAGTTTACAGACACTGTACACCAGCTTGTACACGAACTACATCAGAGCCACAACGCAGCTAATCCACGAGGTAGTCTAACAGCGATGTTCATCAGCTTGTTCATGAGACGTATTAGAGGCATCACTGCAGTTTGTACAAGAGCTTGTGCACGTCTTGCTATATTGTAGTTCCCGATATGTTGATATATTATAAGTGTCAAATAGTACAATAGTTAGTATAATATATATATATATATCTATATTATATATATATATATATATATATATATATATATCAGATGAATAATATTTTGATACGAACGTCTTCGTTCGATAACAGGAAATCCTTGATAAACTATAGGGTTGTTCAGCAAGTTGCTTGACACAGTTCAGTCCCCCCGATTAAAGCTAAGCAAACTCTAGGAATATTCAAATGAACCTTTGACTTCAAGGAATAGAAGGTAGTCACTCAACTGTAGAGATCTCTGTGCGCCCCCATCTGGATTAATGTAACCAAGCATGGAGACCTCATCTTCAGAAGGATATGTCTGCTTTGGAGAACGTTCAACAGCGGGCGACACAAATCATTCCAGAAGTAAGTGGATTCTCGCACCAGGAACGATTGAGGGGCCACAGGGCTAACAACACCGTAAACCAACATGGCAGGGCGGATTTCATCGAAACTTTTAAATTACTGAATTGCCTCCAAATCAACAATTTGGAGGCTGTTGATTCAGACCACTTCTTTAAAAAGTCAAATGTAACACTTATAAAGAGTAACGGTTTTAAACTCAAGCCACAATGTAGGACAGAACACAGATGATTTTTCAACCATAGGCTAATTTTGTCAACGTCAACAACCCTTTTTCTAAACCAGTATTTACCCAGGTCTTTCCTGTATCTTAACTTATACAATTTATATACATTGTTTCGAGATCTATTTTGTGGCACTGAACTACCGGCCGGTGTCCCTAACGTGTATACCATGCAAGGTGATGGAAAAGATTGTGCGAAAAGAGCTTATAGCACATGTAGAGAGAAAGAGCTTTGTAACATACCACCAGCATGGGTTTAGTGATAGTCAATCGTGCCCAACATATTTATTAGAATTCTATGACAAAGCAAGAAATGAAGGGTGGGCAGACTACATTATATAGGATTGTCAGAGAGCCATTGATACAGTACCCCAGAAGAGGCTGGTACATAAGTTGGAGATGCAGGTAAGGTTCTCTAGTGGATAAGGTATTTTCCTAAGCAACGGAAAGCAAAGTTACAGTGAGGGGGAGATCTTAGAATGACCAGATGTCACCAACGGAGTCCCACGGGGTTCTGTTCTCGAACCTATCCTGTTTCTGATAAACATAAACGATCTTCAAGAGGGTATATGCTCCTTTCTCTCAATGTTTGTTGACGATGCTAAAATTATGAGAAAGATTAAGACAGAAGAAGACAGCAAGAGACTAGAAGATGACTTGAACAAGCGGAAGGAATGGCCTAAGAAATGGCTTCTAGGGTTTAACTTTAGCAAGTGTAAAGCAATAAAAATAGATGAAGGAAATAGGAGGCCGGGCACAAGGTACCCGACCTCTACCAATTGGGAGAGGAAATCCTTCAAGAGTCAGGAAGAGAGAAAATCTGGGGGGGGGGGTTGATATCACGCCGGACCTGTTCCCTGAAGCCTACATCAAAAGGATATCATCAGCGACATTTGCGAGATTGCCAACATAAGAACTGCCTTTAGAAACTTGTGAAAGGAATCATTCAGAACTTTGTGTACGTGAAACCAATTCTGGAGAGCGCGGCTTCAACATGGAGTCCATACTAATTGAAACACAAGACAAAGTCAGAGAAACTTCAAAAGTATGCCACCAGACTAATCCCCGAGTTGAGAGGTATGAACTTTGAAAAAAGACTACTGGAATTAAACCTCGCGACATTGGAAGACAGAAGAGTTAGGGAATTCGTGATTACCACCGAAGAAATTCGCAGAACAATTGACAGTATAGATAACGACAAACTATTTAATAGAGGTGGAACACGAATAAGGGGACACAGGTAGAAACTTAGTACCCAAATGAGCCATATAGACTTTGAAGAGGTTTGTCAGTGTCAGAGTAGTTAACAAATAGAATGCATTAGGCAGTCATGTGGTGGAGGCTGACTTCATACACAGTTTCAAATGTAGACATGATAGAGCCCAGTAGGCTCAGGAATCTGTACACCAGTTGATTGACAGTTAAGAAGCGGGACCAAAGAAACGAAGTTCAACCCATCGGAAACACAACTACATAAGTACAACTAGGTTTACTCACACACACACACACCACACACACACACATAGGGGCCTTGTGGCTGAGTTGACATCGCTCGGGAGTCGGAGTCCTAAGGGCCCGAGTTCGCTTCCCGGCCGAGGCGGAAACAAATGGCCAGAGTTTCTTTCACCCTGGTACCTCTAATCACTTAGCAGAAATAGGCACCTAGGAGTTAGACAGCTGCTACGGCTGCTTCCTGGTGTGTGTGTGTGTGTGTGTGTGTACTCACCTATATGTGTCTGCAGGATCGAGCATTGACTCTTGGATCCCGCCTTTCGAGCATCAGTTGTTTACAGCAATGACTCCTATCCCATTTCCCTATCATACCTGGTTTTAAAATTATGAATAGTATTGGCTTCCACAACCTGTTCCTTAAGTGCATTCCATTTTCCCACTACTCTCACGCTAAAAGAAAACTTCCTAACATCTCTGTGACTCATCTGAGTTTCTAACTTCCATCCATGTCCCCTCGTTCTGTTACTATTCCGTGTGAACATTTCGTCTATGTCCACTCTGTCAATCCCTCTGAGTATTTTATACGTTCCTATCATGTCCCCCCTCTCCCTTCTTCTTTCTAGTGTCGTAAGGCATAGTTCCCCCAGGCGCTCCTCATACCCCATCCCTCGTAGCTCTGGGACGAGTCTCGTTGCAAACCTCTGAACCTTTTCCAGTTTCATTATGTGCTTCTTTAGATGGGGACTCCATGATGAGGCGGCATACTCTAAGACTGGCCTCACGTAGGCAGTGTAAAGAGCCCTAAATGCCTCCTTACTTAGGTTTCTGAATGATGTTCTAACTTTTGCCAGTGTAGAGTACGCTGCTGTCGTTATCCTATTTATATGTGCCTCAGGAGATAGATTAGGTGTTACGTCCACACCCAGGTCTCTTTCGCGCGTCGTCACAGGTAGGCTGTTCCCCTTCATTGTGTACTGTCCCTTTGGTCTCCTATCTCCTAGTCCCATTTCCATAACTTTACATTTGCTCGTGTTGAATTCCAGTAGCCATTTCTCTGACCATCTCTGCAACCTGTTCAGGTCCTCTTGGAGGATCCTGCAATCCTCATCTGTCACAACTCTTCTCATCAACTTTGCGTCATCCGCAAACATCGACATGTAGGACTCTACACCCGTAAACATGTCGTTAACATATACAAGAAATAGAATTGGTCCCAGCACCGATCCTTGTGGTACTCCACTTGTTACTGTTCGCCAGTCCGACTTCTCGCCCCTTACCGTAACTCTTTGGCTCCTTCCTGTTAGGTAGTTCCTTATCCATGCTAGGACCTTTCCCCCTACCCCCGCCTGCCTCTCGAGTTTGAATAGCAGTCTCATGCGTGTGGGTGTGTGTGTGTGTGTGTGGTGTGTGTGTGTGTGTGTGTGGTTAATATGTGAACGATCTTCACGATGGGTATAGACTCTTCTCTCTCAATGTTTGCTGACTGATGCTAAAAATTATGAGAAGATAAGACAGGATGAAGAAGAAGAGACTACAGGATGACTTGAAAGCTGGAGGAATGGTCTAGAAAATGCTCTAGAGGTCAGCTCGAAAGTGTAATATAAATAGGAGAAGGAGAGCAGGAGGCTAACACAAGGTCCGACCTACCATTTGGGAGAGGAAATCCTTCAAGAGTCAAATAGAGAAAAATCTGGGGGGGTTGATATCACACCGAACCTGTCCCGAAGCCTACATCAAAAGGATATCATCAGCGACATATGCTAGACTGGCCAACATAAAAACTGCCTTTAGAAACTTGTGAAAGGAATCTTTCAGAACCTATTGTGTACCATGTAAGACCAATCCTGGAGATGCGCTCCACCTGGAGTCCATACTATTGAAACACAAGACAAAGTTAGAGAAGATTCAGGGTATGCCACCAGCTTCCCGGACTGAGAGGATGAGCTACGAGAAAGACTAAAGGACTAACCTCACATCCTGGAAAACAGAAGAGTTAGGGGAGACATGATAACCACCACAAAATTCTCAGGGGAATTGACAGGGGGACAAAGACAAACTTTAAGGGTGGGACACGAACAAGGGGACACAGGTGGAAACTTAGTACCCAATGAGCCAAAGACTTAGAAAGAATTTTTCAGTGTCAGAGTAGTTAACAAATGAATGCATTAGGCAGTATGTGGTGGAGGCTGACTCCATACACAGTTTCAATGTAGACTATGATAGAGCCCAGTAGGCTCAGGAATCTGTACACCGGTTGATTGACAGTTGAGAGGCGGGACCAAAGAGCCAAAGCTCAACCCCCGCAAGCACAATTAGGAGTACAATTAGGTGAGTACACACA
>WNGS01064403.1:0-11152 GCA_020271785.1 Procambarus virginalis
CGAAAAGGCAATGTAAGATCTGGTGTACTCATGTCGGAAGACCTTACCTTTAAAGAACCCAATAAGTAGCCGTCACAACTGCAAGAAAAATGACAGGTTGGATAACAAGAACTTTTCACACTAGAGATGCTATACCGATGATGACACTTTTCAAAACGCTTGTGCTCTCTAGAGTGGAGTACTGCTGCACAATGACAGCCCCTTTCACTGCGGTGAAATTGCTGACCTGGAGAGCGTGCAGAGATCCTTTACTGCTAGAATCCACTCGGTAAAACATCTAAACTATTGGGACCGACTAAAGAGCCTAAATCTGTATTCCCTTGAGCGCAGGCGGAGAGATACATAATAATTTACACGTGGAAAATTTAGAGGGGCTGGTCCCAAACCTGCACACAGAAATAACATCACATGAGACCAGAAGACATGGCAGGATGTGCAGAATACCCCCGTTGAAAAGCAGAGGTGCAACTGGTACTCTGAGAGAGAACTCTATCAACATCAGAGGCCCGAGACTGTTCAACACGCTTCCACTACACATAAGGGACATAACTGGCAAACCCCTCACAGTGTTCAGAGAGAACTGGATAAGCACCTCCAAAGGATACCTGATCAACCAGGCTGTGACTCATACGTCAGGCTGCGAGCAGCCGCGTCCAACAGCCTGGTTGATCAGTCCAGCAACCAGGAGGCCTGGTCGATGACCGGGCCGCGGGACGATAAGCCCCGGAGCACCTCAAGGTATCCTCAAGGTAAGGTAAGGTACCCCTAGATCTCTTTCTTTATCAGAGTTCTTTAAAGATTTCTCACATAATATATAGGTTGTGTGGGGTCTATGTTCTCCTATTCCACATTCCATAACATGACATTTATTAACATTAAATTCCATTTGCCAAGTGGTGCTCCATATACTTATTTATCCAGGTCTTCTTGAAGGGCATGACAATCATCTAATTTCTTATCCTTCCTATTATCTTAGCATCATCAGCAAACATGTTCATATAATTCTGTATACCAACTGGTAGATCATTATGTAGACAATAAACATCACTGGTGCAAGAACTGACCCTGTGGTACTCCACTTGTGACATTTCTCCAGTCCAATACATTGCCTCTGATCACAGCCCTCATTTTTCTATCAGTCAGAAAGTTTTTCATCCATGTTAGAAGCGTACCTGTCACTCCTCCAATATTTTCCAGTTTCCAGAACAACCTCTTATGTGGAACTCTGTCGAAAGCCTTTTTTAGGTCCAGATAGATGCAGTCAGCCCAACCATCTCTTTCCTGTAATATCTCTGTTGCTCGATCATAAAAACTGAGTAAATTCGATACACAGGATCTACCAGATCGAAAACCATACTGTCTGTCTGATATTATATCATTTCTCTTCAGGTGTGCTACCCATTTAGTTTTGATTATTTTTTCCAATATTTTGACTATTACACTTGTCAATGATACCGGTCTATAATTAAGGGGTCTTCCCTGCTTCCACTCTGTAAATTGGAACTATGTTAGCCTTTTTCCACACATCAGCTACAACTCCTGTAAACAGGGATGCCTGAAAGATCAGTTGAAGAGGGATGCTGAGCTCAGGTGCACATTCTCTCAGAACCCATGGTGAAACTCCATCTGGACCAACTGCTTTGTTCTTTTTAGCTCTTTGAGCATTTTTTCCACTTCGTCTCTAGACACCTCTATGTGCTCTATGTTGTTCTCTGGAATTCTTATTGTATCTGGTTCCTGAAGATTTCATTTTGTACAAACACACTTTGGAACTTTTCGTTTAATGTTTCACACATTTCCTTTTCATTTTCCGTGAATCTATTTCCCATTTCAACCTCTGAATATTATCCTTTACCTGCAATTTGTTGTTTATGAATTTATAGAATAGACCTGGTTCTGTTTTACATTTGTCTGCAATCCCTTTTTCAAATTTCTTTCTGCATCTCTCCTCACTGCCGTGTAGTTGTTTCTCGCATCTTTGTATCGCTGGTATGATTGGGGGTTTGGCCTCTTCCTGTATTGATTCCATTTTTGCGTCTTTTGGTCTCTGGCCCTCTCGCACTTTCTGTCGAACCAATCCTGTTTCCTAGTTCTGCTTCTCTGTTTTGGTATAAATTTTTTTGTGCCTTTATCATAAATTTCACAAAACTTGACATACATCTCATTCACTTCCTTGCCTAGCAACAAGTCTGTCCAATTATACTCCCTAAAAAATTTCTAAGGTTGCCATAATGTCCTCTCCTAAAGTCAGGTTTTTCAATTGCATCGACCATCATATTTTCTTCCAGATTATAACGCATTGCATACTTTATCCTCAAAAAGACATGGTCACTTTTACCCAAGGGAGAAGGTACTGAATGTCAAATATTTCTTCCTCCTTCCTGGTAAATATCAAATCTAGCATGGAGGGAACGTCACCTTCCCTCATCCTCGTAGCTTGTTTAAACACACACACACACACACACACATGTGTGTGTGTGTTGTGTGTGTGTGTGTGTGTGTGTGTGTGTGTGTGTGTAATTACCTAAGTGTAGTTACAGGATGAGAGCTACGCTCGTGGTGTCCCGTCTTCCCAGCACTCTTTGTCATATAACGCTTTGAAACTACTGACGGTCTTGGCCTCCACCACCTTCTCCCCTAACTTGTTCCAACCGTCTACCACTCTCTTTGCGAAAGTGAATTTTCTTATATTTCTTCGGCATCTGTGTTTAGCTAGTTTATATCTATGACCTCTTGTTCTTAAAGTTCCAGGTCTCAGGAAATCTTCCCTATCGATTTTATCAATTCCTGTTACTATTTTGTATGTAGTGATCATATCACCTCTTTTTCTTCTGTCTTCTAGGTTTGGCATATTTATGCCTCTAACTCTCCTCGTAGCTCTTGCCCTTCAGTTCTGGGAGCCACTTAGTAGCATGTCTTTGCACCTTTTCCAGTTTGTTGATGTGCTTCTTAAGATATGGGCACCACACAACCGCTGCATATTCTAGCTTTGGCCTAACAAAAGTCGTGAACAATTTCTTTAGTATATCGCCATCCATGTATTTAAACGCAATTCTGAAGTTGGAAAGCGTGGCATAGGCTCCTCGCACAATATTCTTTATGTGGTCCTCAGGTGATAGTTTTCTATCTAGAACCACCCCTAGATCTCTTTCTTTATCAGAATTCTTTAAAGATTTCTCACATAATATATAGGTTGTGTGGGGTCTATGTTCTCCTATTCCACATTCCATAACATGGCATTTATTAACATTGAATTCAATTTGCCAAGTGGCGCTCCATGTACTTATTTTGTCCAGGTCTCTTGAAGGGCATGACAATCATCTAAGTTTCTTATCCTTCCTATTATCTTAGCATCATCAGCAAACATGTTCATATAATTCTGTATACCAACTGGTAGATCATTTATGTAGACAATAAACATCACTGGTGCAAGAACTGAACCCTGTGGTACTCCGCTTGTGACATTTCTCCAGTCCGATACATTGCCTCTGATCACTGCCCTCATTTTTCTATCAGTCAGAAAATTTTTCATCCATGTTAGAAGCTTACCTGTCACCCCTCCAATATTTTCCAGTTTCCAGAACAACCTCTTATGTGGAACTCTGTCGAAAGCCTTTTTTAAGTCCAGATAGATGCAGTCAACCCAACCATCTCTTTCCTGTAATATCTCTGTTGCTCGGTCATAGAAACTGAGTAAATTCGATACACAGGATCTTCCAGATCGAAAACTGTCTGTCTGATATTATATCACCTCTCTCCAGGTGCTCCACCCATTTAGTTTTAATTACCCCTTCCAACATTTTGACTATTACACTTGTCAATGATACCGGTCTATAGTTAAGGGGGTCTTCCCTGCTTCCACTTTTGTAGATTGGAACTATGTTAGCCCTTTTCCACACATCAGCTACAACTCCTGTAAACAGGGATGCCTGAAAAATCAGTTGAAGAGGAATGCTGAGCTCAGGTGCACATTCTCTCAGAACCCATGGCGAAACTCCATCTGGACCAACTGCTTTGTTCTTATTTAGCTCCTTGAGCGTGTGTGTGTGTGTGTGTGTGTGTGTGTGTGTGTGTGTGTGTCTTGAAAAACACGACAATGGGAAACATTGATAAATGGAAGCACCTGGCTAATATAGTAATATCAGAAAGAATACCAGGAAGTAGCCTAAATGAACAGGCACATGCAAGTGACTTGCTACAGATGTGCGACAGGTTTGCCTTAAACCAGCAAATAGTAGACCCAACTAGGAAGGAGAACACGCTGGACCTCATTTTCACTAATAATGATGAATTGATCAGGAACATAATGATTACAAATACCTGTTACTCAGATCACAACTTAATTGAAGTTCTGACAACTATGGGGAATAGACCTTCAAAACCAGCCCAGATTCCCGGTGGAGGAGATTTCAGCAAATTCAACTTCAATAATAAACAGATAAACTGGGAGCAAATAAACCAGGACTTGACATAAATAAACTGGGAAGAACAGCTAGAAAATGCAAACCTGAACCAGTGCCTGGAAAAATAAGCTCAGTAACACTAGAAATATGTTCAAACCGCATACTCCTAAGAAAAAAGAGAAAGAGATGCAGAGTGGAACAGAAACGTCGTTCCCTATATAGGCGAAGAATACGAATCGCGGAACAACTTGAGTCGCACCCTATCTCAAGAACAGCGAAGAAGGTTAGGTAGAGAAATAGAAACAATTGAACTCAAGCTACAAGAATCATACAAAACCCAGGAGAGGCAAAGAGAGCAAAAGGCCATCAGTGAAATAGAGAGAAATCCAAAATATTTTTTCTCCTATGCAAAATCAAGATCAAAACCACATGTAGTATCGGGCCCCTGCGAAAGGGAGATGGAACTTTCACCGATGACAACAAAGAAATGAGTGAGTTACTGAGGAAGCAGTACGACTCTGTTTTCAGCGAGCCACTAAACTCACTAAAGATTGATAACCAAATGAATTTTTCATGGATATGATACATCAAATCATATATCAGACGTCACCGTATCCCCACTGGATTTTGAAGAAGCCATAAACAGTATGCCTATGCACTCTGCACCAGGCCCGGATTCTTGGAACTCCATATTCATCAAGAACTGTAAAAAAACACTATCGCAGGCCCTTTACATTCTGTGGAGACAAAGCCTAGATACTGGTGTTATCCCTGACATACTAAAAACAGCAGAGATAGCACCATTCCATAAAGGAGGAAATAAGGCAGAGGCAAAAATTACAGACTTCCAATGTGTAATAGTCAACAAAATGAAATCTAGCCCATCAACTGTGAAGAGCTCAGTCCCCCAGGGTACTGTGCTTGCTCCAGGACTTTTTCTCATCCTCATATCGGACATAGACAAGAGCACAACCTATAGCACGGTATCATCCTTTGCAGATGACACTAGGATCTTCATGAGGGTAGGCAACATAGAGGACACGACAAACATCCAATCAGATGTAGATCAGGTCTTCCTATGGCCTACAGAAAATAATATGGTGTTTAACGAAGATAAGTTCTAGCTCATGCTCTACAGAAAAAATGAAAATATAAAAATGGAAACCATGTACAAAACTCAGGCAAATCATAACATAGAACGAAAAGGCAATGTAAAGGATCTGGGTGTACTCATGTCGGAAGACCTTACCTTTAAAGAACACAAAAAAGTAGCCGTCGCAACTGCAAGAAAAATGACAGGTTGGATAACAAGAACTTTTCGCACTAGAGATGCTGTACCGATGATGATACTTTTCAAAACGCTTGTGCTCTCTAGAGTAGAGTACTGCTGCACAATGACAGCCCCTTTCAAAGCTGGAGAAATTGCTGACCTGGAGAGCGTCCAGAGATCCTTTACTGCTAGAATCCACTCAGTAAAACATCTAAACTACTGGGACTGACTAAAGAGCCTAAATCTATTTCCTTGAGCGCAGGCGGGAAAGATACATAATAATCTATACGTGGAAAATAATTAAGGGGCTGGTCCCACTTGCTCACAGAAATAACATCATATGAGACCAGAAGACATGGCAGGATGTGCAGAATACCCCCGTTGAAAAGCAGAGGTGCAACAGGTACTCTGAGAGAGAGAACTCTATCAACATCAGAGGCCCGAGACTGTTCAACACGCTTCCATTACACATAAGGGGCATAACTGGCAGACCCCTCACAGTGTTCAAGAGAGAACTGGATAAGCACCTCCAAAGGATACCTGATCAACCGGGCTGTGACTCATACGTCAGGCTGCGAGCAGCTGCGTCCAACAGCCTGGTTGATCAGTCAGCAACCAGTAGGCCTGGTCGATGACCGGCCATGGGGACGCTGAGCCCCGAAGCACCTCAAGGCAACCTCAAGGTGTGTAATTACCTAAGTGTAGTTACAGGATGAGAGCTACGCTCATGGTGTCCCGTCTTCCCAGCACTCTTTGTCATATAACACTTTGAAACTACTGACAGTCTTGGCCTCCACCACCTTCTCACCTAACTTGTTCCAACCGTCTACCACTCTGTTTGCAAGAGTGAATTTTCTTATATTTCTTCGGCATCTGTGTTTAGCTAGTTTAAATCTATGACCTCTTGTTCTTAAAGTTCCAGGTCTCAGGAAATCTTCCCTGTCGATTTTATCAATTCCTGTTACTATTTTGTATGTAGTGATCATATCACCTCTTTTTCTTGTCTTCTAGTTTTGGCATATTTAATGCCTCTAACCTCTCCTCGTAGCTCTTGCCCTTCAGTTCTGGGAGCCACTTAGTAGCATGTCTTAGCACCTTTTCCAGTTTGTTGATGTGCTTCTTAAGATATGAGCACCACACTCCGCTGCATATTCTAGCTTTGGCCTAACAAAAGTCGTGTGTGTGCGTGTGCATATACAGCCCGTCCTCCAAAAATGGGGTGGTAATGTTAAGAAGGCAAATAAGTTCATTATGTACTATTCATAGCAGTTAGGAATTGTACTTATTTTCACTTAGTATTAAATCGTACTGTCAAATATATTGTGAATTTTTGAGTTTACCTGAAAACTGATAGAAAACCATAACCCCCACCGAACCATCTTAGTTTTTGAAGATAATAATTTTTATTTGCTCTTAATACAATTAGTACTTAACCTATAGCTATATTAATATTACAATTTTATAAACTCATAAAACAAACTAAAATATATCAATAAATTGTAAAGTAACTCAGGAATAGTTTCAAGTTTTGTTATAAAATCTCTATTGTTTAAACCCTCAAACCGCGCATATCATATATAAATGATATCAGTGACAAAACCAAATCGCGCACATCATTTATATATGATTTCGTGTCTAGCGCTATAATTTAAACACCCCGCCTGGGATAGGGGCAGCTATAGTACAGCCACGACTGATAGTTGCCAGATCCCACCTAGAAAAAAAATCCAGCCCAACATTTTTGAGAGTGAGAGCGTCAGTATTGCGCCAGCCACCAAGGCTGGCGCACGCAGCACGAGCTCACAGCACCGCTGTTCAGCTTGTGACCACAGCATCGCCTACAAATGCCAAAATATAAGTGATACTGCTATTATTTAGCAGTGATAGTATTACTGAAGCCCCCTGAATTTGATAAAACTGACCAGGATTCTGATAACAGCTTGATTGTGGAGATATTTAGCGCTGTGCTCGATGGAGGGAGGAGTACGGCTGTGGAGGGAGGATTGTGGCGTTGTCTTCTGACTGTGTGTGGCCACCATTTATTGACTGCACTCACCATACCAGCTTAGTGGTTCGCTATGGTGAACACAAATGTAGATACTTACATATAACGTGTGTATAGTGTGAGATAACAGCGAGAGGAGTAGGTTGGGAGCCGCCATTTTGGTGAGAGGAGCGTCGTCTGCAGGAATTATCGTGTTGTTTACTGGTGACCACAAAGGGTCTTTGGGCACCATACCAGCTTATTTGTACAGTATGGTGAATAAAACAGGTAGATACTTATATATAATGTGTGTATATAGCATAATAACACCACAACCAATATTGTTGGAGGAGAAATATTAGTGCGTGTGGCCTTGAGGGTGGCCGCCGATCAGCTGACTGTGGAGTAGCTACGTCTTTGTGCGTTTACTCACCATACAAGCTTAGATGTACAGTTATGGTGAACAAAACATGTAAATACGTATATATAACGTCTGTGTATAGTGAATAAATGCAAAAACAGTATTGTGGGAGGTAAATGAGGGTGAGTGAGGTGGTGTTGAGGGAGGGCGTGGCAGTGAGTGGCTCGCTGGTGTGTGGCGGCCACTCCTCGTTGCTTTTTGACTCACAAGACCAACTTAGTAGTTCGTTATGGTGAACAAAACATGCAGATACTTATATATAACCTGTGTATATAGTGTAACAACAGCAAAACTATTTGTTTATTGTTTTATGAACATAATAATTGAATCACTTATATGCACACCATAATTTTGAGTACAGCGATGGTTCACACATTTTATAATATAAATATACCACAATTCACTGTATGGAATAATATTACTGCAAAAAAACTAAGAAAAAATCAATCAGAGACATTGAAATAATTAGGAAATAATATATTTGTGGCAACTGCCGTCTGACAGCTCGGGCGGAGTAGACCTCGTCTGGCGAAGGCTCTGCCAACGCCCCTTTTTTGCCACACTTCCCTACCCTACTGCGGCTAAAATATGCTACCTACGATTTTTTTGTTATTTTTTCCCGTGATCAGGGAACAAAAATAAACATTCTATAAGACGAAAGAATTTTTTGGATTTTTTTTTTTTGTTGCGCCTGTGGGTGTGAATTCCATTTGGGCCCCTAGCGGTTTGAGGGTTAATACCTGAAAAGAAATTCCTGATATTTAAAACTTGTGTATAGCAAATTGAAATTGAAAACTTCAATCCTACAATTCTGAGTGTCTAACAGAAAATGAGGAGAATTCAATTGGGGAGGGGGTTGGGTAAATGTAACAGCTCCATAAGTGTAATTATGCACTATTTATGACAATAAGAAATGTACTTATTACACTTGGTATTAAATCATACTGTCAATTCAGAGGATGGGTTGGCATATATATTGTATGTTACTTTGCTCATGATGAAGCAAAGTTTTAGAAATTTATGGGCGTTGATTGAGTAGTTTATTGCTTGTCCCAACAACCCCGTGAGGCGGGCGATGCCGAGATGATTTTACAGTATTATTTCGGTGTGTGTGTGTGTGTGAAGGATTTTTTCTCCGGTTATTTGCCGTAATATTATTCAACAGTGTGTAATTTGAGAAATTTATATAAACAAGTATGTGGAACAATGCTATCCTCAGTAAATATGGTGCACATGTTAGTAACATGTGTATTACTGCACTACACACAGAAATCACAGTAGCGTGATATATCAAATGAACAGAGCCACAAGGGCCTCGATGAGGGGTTCGAACCAACGCATGGGAAGTTCCCAGACACCCTTAGTCAACTGTACCACCAGTTGTGGATTTGTTCATCTATATTCTTAGAACAATGAAAGTGTTTTTGCTGTTATTACACTATATATGTATACTGTACATACATTATATATAACTGTACATTTTTATGGACCATTACAATCTACTACGAATTTCTAGTGAGTGTAATAACCCTATAACTGGTTGTTAGTTAACTGGTCCTGCATTATTTACATGAAATTGTAACAGCAAGGATTGCAGTGGCCTGTCAATGATAATATTTGTATCACAAAATGTGTAGAATATTGGTACTCACAGATATACAGTATTCGTGTTATGTACTAATATGAGTTCAAATATTATATTCTTTGAATAATAAACATAGTACTTGTTGTTATTACACGATATACGAACATCATGTATTTCTATCACCATTTCAATGCACCATAATGAACCAATAAGCAGTTCTGGTGGGTGTGATGATGACTGTAAACACAGCAAAGCCATACGATCCAATCAGATAATGCCACCAGACTTCACCTGATACAAGAAAATGCCTCCAATATATATATACCACATACTTTGCTAAGACTAGCCACAAAACTGCTATTATTATTACGTCCTGTCTCTAAATCCTGAATGTGAATCCATTCCCACAAGGTTATATTGTAAGGGAGCATGATGTCATTTCACCAAGTGTAGATACAGCAAACAGTGACCAAGTGCTGTGGCTGTCTGCCTCACGCTGAACATCATAAGGAGTATTGTGTTAACTGTTATCTGAATGTTGTATGCAGCCTTTATCACAGTCAGGATCATCTACCACACTATCACTGTTACTTATTATTATGTGGTGCTGTGGTCCCGATCTGCACAGCTGTGCTGAGAGCTCTTGCTGCATGTGCCAGCCTTGGTCGCTCTCTCATTACTGATGCTCTCACAGCCAGTATGAATGCTGATGATTTTTTTTTTACAAGATGTATTTGTTTACTGGAGTCCTGAGGCACAGGATGTGAGCCCTATGTACCTGTGGGAGTTTTAAATCATTCTCTATACATAAAAGTGCCTTGTGGCGCTGTGTGCACCCCCAATTGGGTACTTTAAGGCGCTCTGCACAGTGCAGTGGTTAAACATCGGTTTTATTGAAGACAGTGTAATAGTTATTTCTGATTAAAGAAACTCTTTACTGCCTATTTATAAACTCTCACATATCATTGCATTTTCTGGAGCGAACCCGTTGTGGCTCCTTGAAGCTGTCTTCCCGAGACTGAGATTGCGCTGCACTAAAAGGATGCATCAGCCACATCTAGTTCTGTTGGCCTACTGGGGACCAGAGCCAGAACCTGGCCCTAACAAGGAGGCACAGAGCAGATGACAATCTGCCACCTCGTCCAGGGAAAGCCCTCGGAAAGTCAACACAGCTTTACGGACAACTGGAGAGTTTACAGAAGATGAAACCTCAAAAAAATGCGTAACAATTACTGCAAATGAGTCAAACAGAACAAATGGATTCATTCAGACAAGCTTGAAACTCATTAGTACCGTTTACCACCACCGTGCTGCCTGGCTCGGTTCCATGCCAGCTCCCACCTTAGTTTCTGTCCTTGATGTTGGTGTCACTACACCAGCTCATGGACAAGCCTGAAAACTTCAGCAAAATGCTTTGGGTTCTTTTCTGCCATTCTTGGTTCTCTCTGTGGAGGATCTTATGTTGCAGGGGGGGGGGGGATAATTTTTT
>WNGS01064419.1:0-13239 GCA_020271785.1 Procambarus virginalis
TTTGCTCAGTAAATTAGATCATTGAATATCAGTCTCATCTTACAGCAGTATTTTTATTTGCAGATTAATCCGTCAAATAAAAAATGAATTTATAAACGGGGATTCAGTAAAATTGTTCCCTGAAGATGTAAAATGTCACTCACCAGGGAAATAGGAGCCTAGACCTCGCGACCTCCAGGATGAGAGAAGAGTGCTCTACAGACTGAGCTATGAGCTAACCAGAACAAGGGGAATTTGAAAGGTGTCAAACCGCTGCCCAAAACGAAACTTTAAGCCTTTCCTGGGCTGCACGGTATTGTAGTTGACAATGTATACTCGGGCGTGGATAATTCTTCTGTGCCAAGTGGCAGATGTGGAAGTTGTGTGAGGGGAGGTGAGGGGATATAAGGGTTATAAACATAAGGAAAGGAAGAGGGGGAGTAATGGGGAAGGACAACACGGGTAAGGCTGAGGCGGGGAGAACTCTGGAGAGGTGTTGTGATTGCTGTCTGGTGAGGTCTGGGTCTGAGCGTAGGCAAGGTGCTGTCTGGTGAGGTCTGGGTCTGAGCGTAGGCAAGGTGCTGTCTGGTGAGGTCTGGGTCTGAGCGTAGGCAAGGTGCTGTCTGGTGAGGTCTGGGTCTGAGCGTAGGCAAGGTGCTGTCTGGTGAGGTCTGGGTCTGAGCGTAGGCAAGGTGCTGTCTGGTGAGGTCTGGGTCTGAGCGTAGGCAAGGTGCTGTCTGGTGAGGTCTGGGTCTGAGCGTAGGCAAGGTGCTGTCTGGTGAGGTCTGGGTCTGAGCGTAGGCAGGTGCTGTCTGGTGAGGTCTGGGTCTGAGCGTAGGCAAGGGCTGTCTGGTGAGGTCTGGGTCTGAGCGTAGGCAAGGTGCTGTCTGGTGAGGTCTGGGTCTGAGCGTAGGCAAGGTGCTGTCTGGTGAGGTCTGGGTCTGAGCGTAGGCAAGGTGCTGTCTGGTGAGGTCTGGGTCTGAGCGTAGGCAAGGTGCTGTCTGGTGAGGTCTGGGTCTGAGCGTAGGCAAGGTGCTGTCTGGTGAGGTCTGGGTCTGAGCGTAGGCAAGGTGCTGTCTGGTGAGGTCTGGGTCTGAGCGTAGGCAAGGTGCTGTCTGGTGAGGTCTGGGTCTGAGCGTAGGCAAGGTGCTGTCTGGTGAGGTCTGGGTCTGAGCGTAGGCAAGGTGCTGTCTGGTGAGGTCTGGGTCTGAGCGTAGGCAAGGTGCTGTCTGGTGAGGTCTGGGTCTGAGCGTAGGCAAGGTGCTGTCTGGTGAGGTCTGGGTCTGAGCGTAGGCAAGGTGCTGTCTGGTGAGGTCTGGGTCTGAGCGTAGGCAAGGTGCTGTCTGGTGAGGTCTGGGTCTGAGCGTAGGCAAGGTGCTGTCTGGTGAGGTCTGGGTCTGAGCGTAGGCAAGGTGCTGTCTGGTGAGGTCTGGGTCTGAGCGTAGGCAAGGTGCTGTCTGGTGAGGTCTGGGTCTGAGCGTAGGCAAGGTGCTGTCTGGTGAGGTCTGGGTCTGAGCGTAGGCAAGGTGCTGTCTGGTGAGGTCTGGGTCTGAGCGTAGGCAAGGTGCTGTCTGGTGAGGTCTGGGTCTGAGCGTAGGCAAGGTGCTGTCTGGTGAGGTCTGGGTCTGAGCGTAGGCAAGGTGCTGTCTGGTGAGGTCTGGGTCTGAGCGTAGGCAAGGTGCTGTCTGGTGAGGTCTGGGTCTGAGCGTAGGCAAGGTAGGCAAGTTGTTACTCTGTATATATAAGGTGGGTCTTTTTTTATCATATGTGTACGGCTGCCAGTATTTGTGGTGTTCTCTGGTCAGTGGTGGATGTCAAGATTGTTAGAGCACGTGAGCACAGGAGCACGTGAGCACAAGAGCACGTGAGCACAAGAGCACGTGAGCACGAGAGCACGTAAGCACAAGAGCACGTGAGCACAAGAGCACGTGAGCACAAGAGCACGTGAGCACAAGCACGTGAGCACAAGAGCACGTGAGCACAAGAGCACGTGAGCACAAGAGCACGTGAGCACGTGAGCACAAGGGCACGTGAGCACAAGGGCACGTGAGCACAAGGGCACGTGTGCACAAGAGCACGTGAGCACAAGAGCACGTGAGCACAAGGGCACGTGAGCACAAGAGCACGTGAGCACAGGGCACGTGAGCACAAGAGCACGGAGCACAAGGGACGTGAGCACAAGAGCACGTGAGCACAAGAGCAAGAGCAGTGAGCACGTGAGCACAAGAGCACGTGAGCACAAGGGCACGTGAGCACAAGGCAGTGCCTGAGCACAAGGGCACGTGAGCACAAGAGCACGTGAGCACTGTGACAAGGGCACGTGAGCACGGAGCACGTGAGCACAAGGCACGTGAGCACGTGAGCACGTGAGCACAAGAGCACGTGAGCACAAGAGACGTGAGCACATGAGTCAGCAGCCTCAGACACACGTGTGTGTCTACAAACTCACAACTTTTTCAAACTTGTTTTACTGCCTCACATAATACGTGAGTGGGACGAGGACTGTAGACCAGTGCCTGGTCGACCACCAGACTGTAGACCAGTGCCTGGTCGACCACCAGGCTGTAGACCAGTGCCTGGTCGACCACCAGACTGTAGACCAGTGCCTGGTCGACCACTAGACTGTAGACCAGTGCCTGGTCGACCACCAGACTGTAGACCAGTGCCTGGTCGACCACCAGACTGTAGACCAGTGCCTGGTCGACCACCAGACTGTAGACCAGTGCCTGGTCGACCACCAGACTGTAGACCAGTGCCTGGTCGACCACCAGACTGTAGACCAGTGCCTGGTCGACCACCAGACTGTAGACCAGTACCTGGTCGACCACCAGACTGTAGACCAGTGCCTGGTCGACCACCAGACTGTAGACCAGTGCCTGGTCGACCACCAGACTGTAGACCAGTGCCTGGTCGACCACCAGACTGTAGACCAGTGCCTGGTCGACCACCAGACTGTAGATCAGTGCCTGGTCGACCACCAGACTGTAGACCAGTGCCTGGTCGACCACCAGACTGTAGACCAGTGCCTGGTCGACCAACAGACTGTAGACCAGTGCCTGGTCGACCACCAGACTGTAGTCCAGTGCCTGGTCGACCACCAGACTGTAGACCAGTGCCTGGCCGACCACCAGACTGTAGACCAGTGCCTGGTCGACCACCAGACTGTAGTCCAGTGCCTGGTCGACCACCAGGCTGTAGACCAGTGCCTGGTCGACCACCAGTCTGTAGACCAGTGCCTGGTCGACCACCAGGGTGTAGTCCAGTGCCTGGTCGACCACCAGACTGTAGACCAGTGCCTGGTCGACCACCAGGCTGTAGACCAGTGCCTGGTCGACCACCAGACTGTAGTCCAGTGTCTGGTCGACCACCAGACTGTAGTCCCGTGCCTGGTTGACCACCAGACTGTAGACCAGTGCCTGGTCGACCACCAGGCTTTAGACCAGTGCCTGGTCGACCACCAGACTGTAGACCAGTGCCTGGTCGACCACCAGACTGTAGTCCAGTGCCTGGTCGACCACCAGACTGTAGTCCAGTGTCTGGTCGACCACCAGACTGTAGTCCAGTGCCTGGTCGACCACCAGACTGTAGTCCAGTGCCTGGTCGACCACCAGACTGTAGTCCAGTGCCTGGTCGACCACCAGGCTGTAGACCAGTGTCTGGTCGACCACCAGACTGTAGACCAGTGCCTGGTCGACCACCAGACTGTAGACCAGTGCCTGGTCGACCACCAGACTGTAGACCAGTGCCTGGTCGACCACCAGACTGTAGACCAGTGCCTGGTCGACCACCAGACTGTAGACCAGTGCCTGGTCGACCAACAGACTGTAGACCAGTGCCTGGTCGACCACCAGACTGTAGTCCAGTGCCTGGTCGACCGCCAGACTGTAGACCAGTGCCTGGTCGACCAACAGACTGTAGACCAGTGCCTGGTCGACCACCAGACTGTAGTCCAGTGCCTGGTCGACCACCAGGCTGTAGACCAGTGCCTGGTCGACCACCAGACTGTAGACCAGTGCCTAGTCGACCACCAGACTGTAGTCCAGTGCCTGGTCGACCACCAGACTGTAGACCAGTGCCTGGTCGACCACCAGACTGTAGTCCAGTGCCTGGTCGACCACCAGGCTGTAGACCAGTGCCTGGTCGACCACCAGTCTGTAGACCAGTGCCTGGTCGACCACCAGGGTGTAGTCCAGTGCCTGGTCGACCACCAGACTGTAGACCAGTGCCTGGTCGACCACCAGGCTGTAGACCAGTGCCTGGTCGACCACCAGACTGTAGTCCAGTGTCTGGTCGACCACCAGACTGTAGTCCCGTGCCTGGTTGACCACCAGACTGTAGACCAGTGCCTGGTCGACCACCAGGCTTTAGACCAGTGCCTGGTCGACCACCAGACTGTAGACCAGTGCCTGGTCGACCACCAGACTGTAGTCCAGTGCCTGGTCGACCACCAGACTGTAGTCCAGTGTCTGGTCGACCACCAGACTGTAGTCCAGTGCCTGGTCGACCACCAGACTGTAGTCCAGTGCCTGGTCGACCACCAGACTGTAGTCCAGTGCCTGGTCGACCACCAGGCTGTAGACCAGTGTCTGGTCGACCACCAGACTGTAGACCAGTGCCTGGTCGACCACCAGACTGTAGACCAGTGCCTGGTCGACCACCAGACTGTAGACCAGTGCCTGGTCGACCACCAGACTGTAGACCAGTGCCTGGTCGACCACCAGACTGTAGACCAGTGCCTGGTCGACCACCAGACTGTAGACCAGTGCCTGGTCGACCACCAGACTGTAGTCCAGTGCCTGGTCGACCGCCAGACTGTAGACCAGTGCCTGGTCGACCAACAGACTGTAGACCAGTGCCTGGTCGACCACCAGACTGTAGTCCAGTGCCTGGTCGACCACCAGGCTGTAGACCAGTGCCTGGTCGACCACCAGACTGTAGACCAGTGCCTAGTCGACCACCAGACTGTAGTCCAGTGCCTGGTCGACCACCAGGCTGTAGACCAGTGCCTGGTCGACCACCAGGCTGTAGACCAGTGCCTGGTCGACCACCAGACTGTAGTCCAGTGTCTGGTCGACCACCAGACTGTAGTCCCGTGCCTGGTCGACCACCAGACTGTAGACCAGTGCCTGGTCGACCACCAGGCTTTAGACCAGTGCCTGGTCGACCACCAGATTGTAGACCAGTGCCTGGTCGACCACCAGACTGTAGTCCAGTGCCTGGTCGACCACCAGACTGTAGTCCAGTGCCTGGTCGACCACCAGACTGTAGTCCAGTGTCTGGTCGACCACCAGACTGTAGTCCAGTGCCTGGTCGACCACCAGACTGTAGTCCAGTGCCTGGTCGACCACCAGACTGTAGTCCAGTGTCTGGTCGACCACCAGACTGTAGTCCAGTGCCTGGTCGACCACCAGACTGTAGTCCAGTGCCTGGTCGACCACCAGGCTGTAGACCAGTGCCTGGTCGACCACCAGACTGTAGACCAGTGCCTGGTCGACCACCAGACTGTAGACCAGTGCCTGGTCGACCACCAGACTGTAGACCAGTGCCTGGTCGACCACCAGACTGTAGTCCAGTGTCTGGTCGACCACCAGACTGTAGTCCAGTGCCTGGTCGACCACCAGACTGTAGTCCAGTGCCTGGTCGACCACCAGACTGTAGTCCAGTGCCTGGTCGACCACCAGACTGTAGTCCAGTGCCTGGTCGACCACCAGACTGTAGACCAGTGTCTGGTCGACCACCAGACTGTAGACCAGTGCCTGTTCGACCACCAGACTGTAGACCAGTGCCTGGTCGACCACCAGACTGTAGACCAGTGCCTGGTCGACCACCAGACTGTAGTCCAGTGTCTGGTCGACCACCAGACTGTAGTCCAGTGCCTGGTCGACCACCAGACTGTAGTCCAGTGCCTGGTCGACCACCAGACTGTAGTCCAGTGTCTGGTCGACCACCAGACTGTAGACCAGTGCCTGGTCGACCACCAGACTGTAGTCCAGTGCCTGGTCGACCACCGGGCTGTAGACCAGTGCCTGGTCGACCACCAGACTGTAGACCAGTGCCTGGTCGACCACCAGACTGTAGTCCAGTGCCTGGTCGACCACCAGGCTGTAGACCAGTGCCTGGTCGACCACCAGACTGTAGACCAGTGCCTGGTCGACCACCAGACTGTAGTCCCGTGTCTGGTCGACCACCAGACTGTAGTCCAGTGCCTGGACGACCACCAGGCTGTAGACCAGTGCCTGGACGACCACCAGGCTGTAGTCCAGTGCCTGGTCGACCACCAGACTGTAGTCCAGTGCCTGGTCGACCACCAGGCTGTAGACCAGTGCCTGGTCGACCACCAGGCTGTAGTCCAGTGCCTGGTCGATCACCAGACTGTAGTCCAGTGCCTGGTCGACCACCAGACTGTAGACCAGTGCCTGGTCGACCACCAGACTGTAGTCCAGTGCCTGGTCGACCACCAGACTGTAATCCAGTGCCTGGTCGACCACCAGGCTGTAGTCCAGTGCCTGGTCGACCACCAGACTGTAGTCCAGTGCCTGGTCGACCACCAGGCTGTAGACCAGTGCCTGGTCGACCACCAGGCTGTAGTCCAGTGCCTGGTCGACCACCAGACTGTAGTCCAGTGCCTGGTCGACCACCAGACTGTAGACCAGTGCCTGGTCGACCACCAGACTGTAGTCCAGTGCCTGGTCGACCACCAGACTGTAGTCCAGTGCCTGGTCGACCACCAGGCTGTAGTCCAGTGCCTGGTCGACCACCAGGCTGTAGTCCAGTGCCTGGTCGACCACCAGACTGTAGTCCAGTGCCTGGTCGACCACCAGACTGTAGTCCAGTGCCTGGTCGACCACCAGACTGTAGACCAGTGCCTGGTCGACCACCAGACTGTAGACCAGTGCCTGGTCGACCACCAGACTGTAGTCCAGTGCCTGGTCGACCACCAGACTGTAGACCAGTGCCTGGTCGACCACCAGACTGTAGACCAGTGCCTGGTCGACCACCAGACTGTAGACCAGTGCTTGGTCGACCACCAGACTGTAGACCAGTGTCTGGTCGACCACCAGACTGTAGTCCAGTGCCTGGTCGACCACCAGACTGTAGACCAGTGCCTGGTCGACCACCAGACTGTAGACCAGTGCCTGGTCGACCACCAGACTGTAGACCAGTGCCTGGTCGACCACCAGACTGTAGTCCAGTGCCTGGTCGACCACCAGACTGTAGACCAGTGCCTGGTCGACCACCAGACTGTAGACCATTGCCTGGTCGACCACCAGACTGTAGTCCAGTGCCTGGTCGACCACCAGACTGTAGTCCAGTGCCTGGTCGACCACCAGACTGTAGTCCAGTGCCTGGTCGACCACCAGACTGTAGTCCAGTGCCTGGTCGACCACCAGGCTGTAGACCAGTGTCTGGTCGACCACCAGACTGTAGTCCAGTGCCTGGTCGACCACCAGGCTGTAGACCAGTGCCTGGTCGACCACCAGACTGTAGTCCAGTGCCTGGTCGACCACCAGACTGTAGACCAGTGCCTGGTCGACCACCAGACTGTAGACAAGTGCCTGGTCGACCACCAGACTGTAGTCCAGTGCCTTCTCGACCACCAGACTGTAGTCCAGTGCCTGGTCGACCACCAGACTGTAGACCAGTGCCTGGTCGACCACCAGACTGTAGACCAGTGCCTGGTCGACCACGAGACTGTAGACCAGTGCCTGGTCGACCACGAGACTGTAGACCAGCCTGGTGGTCGTCTCTGGATATCCTTTTGTCAGGCTTGAAAGAGTAGTACCCAGTGGCTTGTTCGTACCATATCGCAGTGGATCTTCCTTCCGCTACTTTGGCTCTGTGGTGACTTTTGATTGTTGGGAGTATTTTCTTTTTGATTTGCTCCTTAATCTATGAAAAACTTGGAGGTCTTTGAACCTGTACAACAGGTAGAGCAGTGGCAGTTTTTGCTAGTGAGTCTACCTTTTCATTACCATCTATTCCAATGTGACTTGGTATCCAATTTAGGGTGATTAACAGCCCTAGATTATGGGCTTATTTTCCTATATGTTTGATTTCTGTGAGGAGTTGTATATTATCTCTGTGCTGACTGGATAACAATGCTTAGAGCGAAGATTTAGAGTCGATATGAATGATGACATCATGTAAATTATTCTCAATTGTATAATTTGTGGCCTCTTTCTTGGCATATAATTCTGTTTACAATGTTGAGCACTCACTATTCATGCTCCAGTAAGCTTCATGGTTGTTAGTGTAAACTGCTGGCCCTGCATAATCTCATACTTGATCAACTGATCCGTCTGTTATGATGTGAGTGATTGCAGGTCATGAGATGGTTTCCATTTGTTGTTCTATGACTGATTTGAGCCTCTACGAGTCACATGCTGATTTTTTAACTGATAATCATTCAATGATTATCTTTAGATTCAATTCTTACCATGGAGAAGGCTGTCGAAAGTGTTGATATTGTCAATCTTCTTTGTTTTTAAAGGTACGTTTCAAGTCCACTTTCTCTAGAATCTTGACCAGATTATCCGTCCATGCACTTGTTCTATATTGAAGGTTTCTGTGAAGCGATCTGTGTATGCTATCTTTGATTGACAGTCTGGCGGTGGTTCCAACAAGTTTTGCTGTTATGGTGGCTATCCTTTGTTTGATTCCGTTTTCTAATGCTGGTATGTTGGTTTCCATTCTTAGATTCTCTCGACGCGTCCATATAGGTGCTCCCAGCATTGTTCTGAAAGCATCATTTTGAGACACTTCCAGTTTCTCCCATTGGCTATCACTGAGGGATGTAAGAGCAGGAGCAGCATAGTCAATGAGTGACCTAACTGCTTAAACGTATTACATTTTGAGTACTGGTAGAGATGCACCATCTCTAAGATTTGTCAGGGAGCGCAAAGCTGAGTTTCTGGCTTTACAACGTTTCCGAAGATTTTAAATTTCTTGAGTGAATCTCAACTTACTGTCTATTATGACTCCATGGTATTGAAAAAGGTCATTGAAAGCCGAAGCTAATTCAATGACCCAACAGTTCCAAGGAGACGACAGATCAGAAGTTCGTTTTCATTGACACAATTCACTTAATGAGAGAACACGAGCCACAATTTTTGAACATTAACTTGCAAAAACACACTAGCCAATTATGTCCGAAAGAACTCCTACGGTGAAAGGTTCAAACCTTGACTGACAGAAGCAATGAAACCCTTTGACAAGTCCAGTACTCTGACCAAATGGCTGACCCATTCGCATTCGAGAGGGTTTTTATAAACATACTATATAGATGTCCCGTCTGTGACGGGAAAAAAACATGTTTTTTTGAAAAACTGTGTTTTTCATGTGTTTTTTCATGTTAGAGAAATCTTCGAAACCTCTTTACCGATTGCTTTGAAATTTTGACACAAAGTTCCATTAGAATAGGCGTGTGTTTTTTATATATATAACTAATATATATATATATACACATGCCTCACCTGAGACAGGAAAAAACATGCTTTTTAAAAAAAACCAGCGTCATCTGTTGAACGTAAGACCAGCGCACGTTGTAATCTCTGAAAGTTCTTCACTGATTGCTTTGAAATTTTGATATAACGTACCATTTGAATACATCCGTGTCTTTATATACCTACTATATAGCTGCTACTCTTGTGACATAATAACATGCTTTCTTTTTGGAAAAACAACACCATCTGTTGCATGTAAAAGCAACACACGCTATACTAAATATGTTACAATTCCATTTTAATGTTTACAATTGCATTGATAAGTTGAATTTTCAAAGATTTCGATTTATTTTAATTTTGATTTAACTATTTTGTGTGACATTGCATTGGAATTGAGCTGTGTTGTTTATCATACCATTCATTTCGTCAGTATAGTTTATTTTTTTAATTTTTCAGTCGCTGTACCCGGCCATGCGTTCCTATGGTTCAACCTCGCATGTGCGTTGCTGAGCCACAGGAACCTTCCCCCTGTCTCCAAGTCCTCTCCACAATCCCCCCCCCCCGTCCCAATTTTGTTCCCAATGTTCCCAATTTTGATGTTCCTAATTTTCTGATGGGAACATCAGATCATTTGGGTCGTGATGGTCAAGTGGATTAAGGCGTCCTGTACATACCAGTTGCATTGCTCCTGCCAGTATGGGTTCGAGTCACTTCTGGGGTGTGAGTTTTCAGTTGCATATAGTCCTGGGGACCATTCAGGCTTGTTCGCATTTGTGTTCCTCACGTGTGCCCCAAAGAATGAGGTGATTTGATAAAATGCTATGCCCAAGATTACCATCCGGGTGCTGGCGGGGGGGGGGGGGTTCAAATAGCTTCGGCTGTCACCTCCTTATGTCCGGTCGTGATGGTCAAGTGGATTAAGGCGTCCTGTATATACCAGTTGCATTGCTCCTGGCAGTATGGGTTCGAGTCACTTCTAGGGTGTGAGTTTTCATATATATATATATATATATATATATATATATATATATATATATATAATATATATCAAAAATATATAATTTTTTGTATACTGACTTATAGTAACAAACGTAAGCTTAAAGCCCATGAAGGTGCCTGGGCATCACCTTGGTTACTGTTCCATTTCTCTCACTCAAGACCCTAACTGTTTTCGTTGACAACTCACATCAAAAATATGTGAGCTGTATACATATGTTGTGTAAATATGTGAGAATATACACACATTGCATAGTGTCAATATCTTTCCCGAGACAAAGTTGATTGATTATTAAAAGGCAATTTAAGAACGTGAGTAATTTCTGGAATTACTCTGATTGATGATTAATTTAAGCTCCGAGTGTCACAAGAAGCTTTACTGATCATGGTGAATTCGAACTGAGATAGTATAGCCTTCGGGAGATCAGCACAATCAATTTTATTTTAAGAATTGTAAATATGCTTGAAACACCAATATTTCAACAGGCTTAAAATACCAACAGGCTACAGTTAATTAAGTTAAGTACTCTAATAAACTCTAATAAGGCAAGTTTACTTGTCTTATTTGAGGATCAATGAGATTTTCCATTTATTTCGGTCGTCATTTCAAGCTCGGTCCCTGGTTAATAATGGTAAATTTGCTTTCATTCAGCTTTTCCTGCTTTAAGCTTACATAACATACGTTTGACTACCTTCCCTGCCATATAAAGATGTTCCTATTCCCTTGAGTACATGATATGTTATGTTTTATATTATAATATATCGCAGTGGTCCAGGAACTTTCATTACCTATGTTGTATCTCTCCAGATGTCAGGTCATTTTAAGTAATGTCAAGAGCCTTTCACTGTAAACTCCTCGATTTTAAGTACCGAATAAATGTGGCATAACTCCCGCATTCATAATAAAACCATTGATTCACAGTATTTAGAAATTATCTAATCATTCTTTTACTACCTAGCTTCATTTTCTCTAATCCTGTAGCAGATAAACGTTATCTTCGCATTAAGACACGTAATGTTGTCCATTCACCGGACATAATTTATACTCTTAGTAACTAACAAGAAAACTCTCTTCCGTCTCTCAAATTCCTCTACAGTCAACAACATCGTTCAAGCATATGTCAACCATGATTATATCTGCATTCCACTCCAAACACCAGTGTTAACCAACACAATGTTTGGCGCTGTCTTTGTCGAGTGTGTATAATGTCCAGATTCACACAACCAAGACATATGGTTACACTGCTGGCCGCACGCCAGGAGCTGATCAGATAAGTGGCCGCCACACTGCTGGCCGCACGCCAGGAGCTGATCAGATAAGTGGCCGCCACACTGCTGGCCGCACGACAGGAGCTGATCAGATAAGTGGCCGCCACACTGCTGGCCGCACGCCAGGAGCTTATCAGATAAGTGGCCGCCACACTGCTGGCCGCACTCCAGGAGCTGATCAGATAAGTGGCCGCCACACTGCTGGCCGCACTCCAGGAGCTGATCAGATAAGTGGCCGCCACACTGCTGGCCGCACTCCAGGAGCTGATCAGATAAGTGGCCGCCACACTGCTGGCCGCACTCCAGGAGCTGATCAGATAAGTGGCCGCACACTGCTGGCCGCACTCCAGGAGCTGATCAGATAAGTGGCCGCACTCCAGGAGCTGATCAGATAAGTGGCCGCCACACTGCTGGCCGCACGCCAGGAGCTGATCAGATAAGTGGCCGCCACACTGCTGGCCGCACTCCAGGAGCTGATCAGATAAGTGGCCGCCACACTGGTGGCCGCACTCCAGGAGCTGATCAGATAAGTGGCCGCCACACTGCTGGCCGCACGCCAGGAGCTGATCAGATAAGTGGCCGCCACACTGCTGGCCGCACTCCAGGAGCTGATCAGATAAGTGGCCGCCACACTGCTGGCCGCACTCCAGGAGCTGATCAGATAAGTGGCCGCCACACTGCTGGCCGCACGCCAGGAGCTGATCACATAAGTGGCCGCCACACTGCTGTTGGTCCTGCTGGTCCTGGTGTGTACTGATGGCCTCACTCCATCACCCGCCCCCGGGAACTGCCTCCTTTGTCTTACACAGCCCTTCCTCCACAACCAAACTTTACAAATTGCCACTTTCAGCGGTCTTAATATATATATATATATATATATATATATATATATATATATATATATATATATATATATATATATATATATGCAAACAAGCCTGAATGGTCCCCAGGACTAGATACAACTGAAAACTCACACCCCAGAAGTGACTCGAACCCATACTCCCAGGAGCAACGCAACTAGTATGTACAGGGATGCCTTAAACCACTTGACCATCACGACCGGACATAAGGAAGTGATAGCCGAGGCTATATGAACCACTTCCCCGCTGGCACCTGGATGGTTATCTTGGCATAGCATTTTATCAAATCACCTCATTTTTGGGGGGAACACGTGAGGAACACAAATGCAAACAAGCCTGAATGGTCCCCAGGACTAGATACAACTGAAAACTCACACCCCAGAAGTGACTCGAACCCATACTCCCAGGAGCAACGCAACTGGTATGTACAGGGATGCCTTAAACCACTTGACCATCACGACCGGACATAATTTGTGTTCCTCACGTGTTGCCCCCCAAAAATTAGGTGATTTGATAAAATGCTATGCCCAAGAAACCATCCAGGTGCTGGCGGGGAAGTGGTTCATATAGCCTCGGCTATCACTTCCTTATGTCCGGTCGTGATGGTCAAGTGGTTTAAGGCATCCCTGTACATACCAGTTGCGTTGCTCCTGGGGTATGGGTTCGAGTCACTTCTGGGGTGCGAGTTT
>WNGS01064426.1:5000-11219 GCA_020271785.1 Procambarus virginalis
ATGGAGTCAGCCTCCATCACATCACTTCCTAATGCATTCCTCTTCAGGCTGCGTCAAATTCGCAAACAGAACCCTAGTCTTATCAAGCAGTGCTACACTAGGAATGGAACGATTATTGCAAAGAAGGAAAGTGCAGGAAAAAGATATGAAATAAAGTGTGACCAACAACTACTGGCCTTCTTTAGTGATTGTGGTATATCTGAAAACCTGAACCCGGCCAATACCAGTACTTAAAATAACTCTTTCAGTGCCTGAGCCTAACCTAACTTAATCTAACTTTGTCCAAGGTGCTGTCTCTGCCTTACCATTTACCTAATGTTCTCTCATTCATATATTTTCCTAAATAATCCGTCAAGTCTCCATGCACTTATGCAAGCATCTACCTCAGTATCATTGTAAAATTTTACTCTTAAATCTAATCTTACCCTATTCTTTTTAAATTTTAAATTTAATTGTAATGATTTAAATCATTTATTGAAATTAATTATTGATCTCATTTTATTCTCTTAATTAAGTTCATACTAATTATAGGTTATAAACTAAGCTAAATAAAATTTATTATCTTTAAGATTATTTTACTTACAACTATCATTTGTCAATTTTTTATATATTCATTTTGACAGTCTCTACTTTTCTTTTTTGTTCTCTCCACCAAACTTGTGTATCCTCCATGGCTATCTAGTGACCTTTATTCTACTTCTATTTGTTTAATTCTCTTGTTTACTTGCATTTATTGTTGTGTTTTACTATAAATACTTGCATTCATTTACTTGCATTTATATACTATAATATATATATTATATGCACTACTATAACTTACTTGCATTTATTGTTGTGTTCTGCTATAATTATTCTCTAATTTTAGTAGACTTAGCACTTTGTAAGCTTTTATTGTATTGTTATATTATTGTATTGTTGTGTTTTGCTATAATTACTTTCTATTTACAGCAGATTTAGTATTTAACTGTTCCTGTAATTGCTTATCTTATATTATCGTGACATTATTTTATCTATATGCTTACTGATATTGATCCTGATCGAAATCTTCTGTCCCATATCCACACAAATCAGCACATTGATCATCATTATTGCAGGTATTACACAGCAAATCTTGCAAAAAACAAACTCCTAAATAGCACCTGCTTATCAGTCTTCAACCAAAATGTCAGGTCACTTGGTAAACATTTTGATGATATAAATGCTCTACTTACAGCACTAGGTACTAAATTATCATTCATCATTTTAACGGAAACTTGGCTAAGTAATGACTATACCCAACTCTACAATTTAGCTGGTTATAAAGCCATTCATAACTGCAGGCCTAATAAAAAAGGAGGTGGCACAGCAATATATTACAAAGATACCTTCATTTGCAATAGTGTTATTAGTGATAGAGACGACTATTGTGAATATACTTTTGCCAAGTTCTCCAGTAAATCCCTTAAATCCTCCCTGACTATCGGTGCCATCTATAGATTTCCTAATACCAACATAGCTTCATTTCAGACAACGTAAGGAATCTTATCATAAATAACAATCTCAACAAAAATCACATCATTCTGGGAGGTGATTTCAATATTGACCTGGGTCTTCAAAACAACCCTCAAGTTGACTATTTCCGTAACAGCATGCACTCCTGTATGCTAATCCCCACAATCACCAAGCCCACCCGAGTCACTCAAACATCTGCCACTACCCTGGATCACCTATGGACTAATATAACAGCTCCCCTTACATCTGGGGTAATTTATGACAGAACAACTGACCACTATCCTACCTTCCTCATAGCAAACATGGACACAACACCACCAGAAACCAAGAAACTCTCATTCAGGCTACACAGTGAATCAGCTTTAGGCAATCTCTCTAATGCACTTCACAATGTTAACTGGGAATCGGAATTTAATAATATACAGGATATAAACTCATTAACTAACCTCTTTCTCTCCAAAACTCTAAGCCTCTACAACACTCACTGTCCCCTCCTTACCAAACAAGTAACTGATAAAAGAAAAAATAACCCGTGGCTCACAAGTGGCATAATTAAATCAATCAACAAAAAACATGAATATGAAAAGAATTTTAGGAGTGGCCTAGTTACAAAGGAAGTAGTTAAAAGGTACTCATCTGTGCTTACCAGTATCATAAGAAAAGCTAAACTTTCATATTATGAGACTAGATTCAAAGAAGCAAAAGGCAACATGAAAAGCACATGGAATACCATCTCTAATATCCTAGGAACTAAACAACACTCCCATAACCAGATAACACTCTCTAAGGATGGCCTTACACCGTCATCTGATTTAGAAATGGCGAATGAATTTAATAGCTTCTTTTCATCGATTGGTGCTAACCTTGCAAGTAAAATCCCACAGACTCAGACACATATCAACACATATCTCTCAGGCAGCTATCCAAACTCTCTTCTCCTTTCACCAGTCAGCCCGACAGATGTTGTGTCCATCATACACTCACTAAAAACCAAAGCTGGGAACGTCAGTGAAATCCCATCCATTGTATACAAGAGCGCCTCCCATGCTCTTGCGCCACCTATAGCTCTGCTGTTCAACAAATCCCTTGAGTGTCATACCTTCCCTGATATCCTTAAAAAAGCAAGAGTAACGCCAGTTCATAAAGGAGGTAATCCGGCAGACATAAACAACTATAGACCAATATCGAACCTACCCATTCTATCAAAAATATTTGAAAAAATTATCTACAAACAGCTCTACTCCTATCTCGTAAAATTCGACATTCTTAGCCCCTGTCAGTTTGGCTTCCGCTCCCAAAAGAGTACCAACGATGCAATTATTAGTCTCCTTGATATAATTTACTCAGCCCTTGACAAAAATGAGTTTCCGATTGGACTCTTCATTGACCTGAGAAAGGCCTTTGATACTGTTAATCACAATTACCTCTTATGTAAACTCCATCATTATGGAATCCGAGGCCATGCACTGGACTATATCCAATCCTATCTTAGTGATAGACACCAATGTGTAGCCATCAATAATATAACCTCTCCCACTCTACCAATAACCGTTGGAGTGCCACAGGGCAGTATCTTGGGACCTCTTCTATTTCTTATATACATCAATGATCTGCCTAATGTCTCTAACATTCTGAAACCTATTTTGTTTGCTGATGATACTACCCTCATCTACTCTAACCCCAACCCACATACACTAAATAATGTTGTTAATAATGAACTAAAAAAGTCCACTTATGGATGTCAACCAACAAACTAACACTTAACATAGAAAAGACCTACTACATCTTATTTGGAAGCAAATCTACAAATGCAATTCAGCTTCAGATAGACAATGTAAACATTAGCAATAAAAATGATGGAAAATTTCTTGGCCTATTCCTAGACAAGAGACTCAACTTCAGTACCCACATACAACACATAACTAGGAAAGTGTCTAAAACAGTTGGTATACTCTCCAAAATCAGATATTATGTACCTAACTCTGCTCTCATCTCTCTATATTATGCACTAATCTATCCCTATCTCAACTATGGTATCTGTGCATGGGGTTCAACCACTGCAAACCATCTCAAGTCCATCATCACCCAGCAAAAATCTGCTATCAGAATAATATCAAATTCTGCTTTCAGACAACACTCAGCCCCCTTGTTTAACTCCCTAAACATGCTAAACATAATCTCACTCCATAAATTCTCTTGTGTCAACTACATTTACAAAACCCTGTTCTTAAATGCAAATCCTGCTCTGAAACTCTTCCTGGACAGATGTAATAGGACCCATTATCACCACACCAGAAATAAATATCTCTTTGATATCCCCAGAGTTAAACTTAATCTGTGTAAACACTCTATGCAAATAAAGGGACCCAGTTTATGGAACTCACTCCCTATTGAATTGAAAAGCTGTCCAACTTTTACATCATTCAAAATCAATACTAAAAAGTACCTAATTTCATCTTCATAGTTTTTCACCTTTTGCCTTAAAATTGCACTGTATCTATTGCTACCCAATCTCCCAACCTTTATGTTCCCAATTTGAACATCTTTACCATTGTGATCATTGCTGTCTTCTTATATGTGCTGCCAATCTGCTGTATGGTGTTTATTATTCTTGTTTATCTGTATCTATTGCTACCCAGTCTCCCAATCTTTATGTACCCAATCTGAACATCTTTACCATTGTGTTCATTGCTGTCTTATATGTGCTGGCAATCTGCTGTATGGTGTCTATTAATCTTGTTAATTACCAATCAAGCTGTTCAATGTAATCAATTAGAGCTTTAATATAACAATGTGCTTTAATATACTTACTAAGCTCTCTCATCTCATTTTTCTCTTGTAATGTATTTGTTATCATTTATCAATTATGATAGAAATTACCTACTTAAAATTATCTGTTAGATTAAGGACCTGCCCGAAACGCTGCGCGTACTAGTGGCTTTACAAGATTGGAAATACTGTCCTATTCAATGTATTCTCACAAACCCAATGTACCTTCTTGTATATAAATAAATAAAAAAAAATAAAAAAATAAAATAAAATAAAATTGTCTACTATGCTGACACTGAAAAAATTTTCGAACGTCTCTATGGCTCATTTTGGCACTCAATTTCCACCTGTAGCCCCTAGTGCGTGTGCCCTTGTGGTAAATAGCCTGTCTTTATCTACCTTATCAATTCCTCAGAGAATCTTGTATGTGGTGATCATGTTCCCGCTAACTCTACTGTCTCCCAGTGACGTGAGGTTTAATTCCCGTAGTCTCTCCTCATAGCTCATACCCCTCAGTTCGGGTACTAGTCTAGTGGCAACCAGTGAACCTTTTCCAGTTTAGTCGTATGCTTCACTAGATATGGACTCCATGCTGGGGCCGCATACTCCAGGATTGGTCTGACATATGTGGTATATAAAGTTCTGAAAGATTCCTTACACAAGTTTCTAAAGGCCGTTCTTATGTTAGCAAACCTGGCATATGCCGCTGATGTTATCCTCTTGATATGAGCTTCAGGGACAAGTCTGGCGTGATATCAACTCTCAGGTCTTTCTCTCTCTCAGACACTTGAAGTATTTCATCTCCCAAATGATACCGTGTATCTGGTCTCCTGCTCCCTACACCTATCTCCATTAAATTGCATTTGCTGGAGTTAAACTCTAATAACCATTTGCTCGACCATTCCTGCAGCTTGTCCAGGTCTTCTTGAAGCCTCAAGCTGTTCTCTGTCTTAATTCTTCTCATAATTAGGCGTTGTCGACAAACATGAGAGGCATGAGTCTATACCCTCTGGGAGATCATTTACGTATATCAGAAACAGGATAGGTCCAAGCACAGAGCCCTGTGGTACTCCACTGGTGACTTCACGTCAATCTGAGGTCTCACCCATCAGTGTAACTCTCTGCTTCCTATTGCTTAGATACTCCCTTATCCACTGGAGCGCCCTACCTGTTACTTCTGCCTGTTTCTCCAGCTTAAGCATCAGCTTTTATGGGTACTGTGTCAAAGGCTTTCCGATAATAAAAAAAAATGAAGTCCGCCCATTCTTCTCTTTTTTGCTTAATCTTTTCCACCTAATCGTAGAATTCTATTAAGCCTGTAAGGCAAGATTTACCCTCCCTGAACCCATGTTGATAGGTTGTCACGAAGTCCCTTCTCTCCAGATGTGTTACTAGGTTTTTTCTCACGATTTTTTCCATCACCTTGCATGGTACACAAGTTAAGGACACTGACCTGTAGTTCAGTGACTCTTGTCTGTCACCTTTTTTGTATATTGGGACTATATATTTAATATAGTTCTATAGTCTTATTGGACTATATATCGTCTTCCATATTTCTGGTAGGTCTCATGTTTCCAGTGATCTACTATACACTATGGAGAGTGGCAAGCAAAGTGCTCCTGCACACTCTTTCAATGCCCATGGTGAGATTCCATCTGGCCCAACAGCCTTTCTCACGTCCAGATCCAACAGGTGCCTACTGACCTCATCTCTAGTAATTTGAACCCTTCCATGGCCGCCTGGTTTACTGCCACCTCTCCTAGTGCTGTGACCTCTTCTTGTTCTATTGTGAAGACCTCCTAGAACCTCTTGTCGAGTTCCTTACACACTTCTTTGTCAATCTGTGTACCTGTCCTCACCAGTTCTAAGTTTCATCACATGTTCCTTCACTGTTGTTTCCACCTGATGTGACTGTGTAGTAGCTTAGGTTCGGTCTTGGCTTTATTAGCTATATCATTT
>WNGS01064432.1:0-11801 GCA_020271785.1 Procambarus virginalis
AAACCAACTTTATATTGCCGTTATGTAGATGACATATTCGTAATAGTAAAAGACTCAGATGAACTAATTGACGTAAAAAGACATCTAGAGAGAGAGTCGTACTCCGATTTACACATGAAAATAGTGAAAATAACAGTCTGCCATTCTGGATGTACTAAAACAAAAACAGGAACCTCTTTAAGCACCAACGTATACCAAGCCCACCAACATAGGATTATGCCTGAACGGTAGAAGTGAGTGCCCCAAAGATACAAAGCCAGTGTTCTCAATGCTTATATTCGTCGAGCGCTTACCCACTGCTCTGAATGGAGGCAACGTGAGTAGAGAGGTTTGAAGAGTAACTCAGTATTGGTGAACAATGGATATAGCAACGCGGAAATAAACGCTGCTATAAGAAGACACTTGGACCGTTGGTATAATCCAGAACCTAGAACAGAAACCACAATACCTCCAATAAAATTATATTACAAATCAACCATGCACAGTGAACATACAAAAGAAGAAAGAATAATGAAAGAAATAATCCGTAAAGGAGTAAAAAGCACTACTCCTAACCAAAACATAAACCTGACAATATTCTATAAAACCAAGAAGACTTCCCAACTCCTTATCAAAAAACAGCCCGAAGCCGACAGAGAACCCTCTACAGCAGTCAAGCGTTGTATACATGTACACTTGCCCCACGAAGGATGTAACCTTCAATCTAAGTACATAGGTATGACGTCGACCAAGCTGACGAGGCGTTTGACATGCCATCTTCAATCCGGTGCCCCTAGGAATCACATGAGACAAGCCCATGACATCACCCTAACAGAGAAATGTTGAACAAGAATACATGCATATAGACAGAACCCAAGATGCAAAAGAAGATTACAAATTCTTGAAGCAATTCACATAAGAACAGAACAACCTACCATGAACACCCAAATCACGGAACTATTACTCTTCCCACAATGAGAGTAAGGACAAGACCAGAACATAACGATGCCAACACAGAAGACAATGTTCAACATAACAGGCCAATTACACTGGATTAATCTTTGTGTGTAGATGCCAGCTGCCTCGTATGGGCCAATAGGCCTTCTGCGGTTACCTCTATCTTATGTTCATATGTTTCACCCCATTTATCCCCTATGTATCCCCTATTTTCACCTTTATTGTGTTATCACCTAACCCAGTGCGGGTATATAATCAAACCACATTGTAACATTTCCTCACTTGAGAATGAACCATGGAGGTTCGAAACGTCGTGCAAATTGTTTAAATAAGTGTAATACATTCTATAGTAATCCACATCTTTTCTTCACCCAGAAATACGAAAATGAGTTTTGGAGAACTCCTGTTTCAGCTAAGCCCTGATGCTAAGAAAATAGTTAGAGGGATAGAAGCCTAATCAGAAGATAGTAAATACAGAATATGCGGTCATATTCAATGAGACATATATATATCATACTATATTATTATATATATAATATATATATATATATATATATATATCTATATATAGATTATATATAGTGTAATATATATTAATTATATATATATATAATATAATATATATTATATATATAATAGATATATATAGATATATCTATATATATGCAACAATGATCACAAAAACACTGATCCAAGTATGCAGAATAACCACATGTGAAAAATAGAAAATGCTTAACGCGTTTTCGGCTAATTCGCCTTCATCAGAGCAAAGTAGAATGAAGATGAAGATATGATCTTCATTCTTCTTGATCTTCATTCTACTTTGCTCTGATGAAGGCGAATTAGCCGAAAACGCGTTAAGCATTTCTATTTTTCACATGTGGTTATTCTGCATATATATTATATATATATATATATATATATATATATATATATATATATTGTGACGGTAATCGAGTTGGAAATGGTGGTCGGCAGTCTTCCAACTAGCAGTTGTCATTGCTGGGCACATATAATATAAAAAAGAAAAGGAAAAAAAAAGAGAAAAAAAAAAGAATGACTGCGTGATTTGGTAATCTGTGGTAAGGTTGTAAAGACGAAAAGCAATAATAAAAATATGGATTTTAATAACAATAAGAAAACACAATTGAAATAAATGCAAAATCTTGGCTTACTGACAAAAATAATAAACAATATAAACATGAAAATAGATTACGTTAATGGGGAGGAGAATTGATATACAAAAGTAAGTAAAATATGAATGCTGGAATATATGCACTAACTATGAACCTCTACTTGACCACACAGAGTGAGTCACTTAGGAGTTCACAGCTTGCGAGCACACAATATTCTGGCTGGCAGAAACGTAAGGGACTCCAACAATAACTGGTGAGGTCTTGTGATTGGCGGGGAGCCGGAGTGGAGTGTGCTTGGCGGCCAATGAGGAAGCTGGATGGTCGCAGTCGCTAGTTAGGCCGTTGCAGGGTTCGGCGCGTCGACCAGGTGCAGCAGGGGGGGGAAGGAGGGAGTTGCTGGTACGTGTGGCGAGCTTATAATACGTTTAGCCACTACAAAAACGTATGTACGTTGATGAGGCAGGAGTGATTCGCAGAAATGGCAGGCTAAATCTCTGATAAGAGATATATATATATATATATATATATATATATATATATATATATATATAGATATATATATATATATATAATATATATATATATATATATATAATATATATATATATATATATATATATATATATATATATATATATATATATATATATATATATATTATACAGAATATTAGTATATTTTGGTAGCAGTCTTTCCTGTAGACGTATATTATTAAATATGACCGAAAAAGTAAGATTAATAATTCTAACACGAATTTTCTCTATTTCCTATGTTTCTTTTTACTGGTGACGGTAAATGAAAAATCAATTCTCCAAAACTCATTTTATTTCTAGTCTGACGCGACACTTGAGCGCGTTTCGTAAAACTTATTACATTTTCAAAGACTTTAGTTTATCAACACACAACTGATGCCTGAAACAGCATTGGCTCTTTTACCTACATTTGGGTGAGGTGATGTAATACAATAGTGGGGTGAAAACCAGACTTTCAACAAAACACAGAATAATGGGGTAAGAAGTTGGGTACAAATAGAACTGCAGAAGGCCTATTGGCCCATATTTCTTGATGTTTCTATATTGGAGCGGAGTCTTGAAGTGGGTTGAATATAGTTGTGCGTTAATTGGCTGTTGATTACTGGTGTTGACTTCTTGATGTGTAGTGCCTCGCAGATGTCAAGCCGCCTGCTGTCGCTGTATCTATCAATGATTTCTGTGTTGTTTGTTAAGATTTCTCTGGTGATGGTTTAGATGTGGGAAGAGAGTATATGTTCCTTAATGGAGCCCTGTTGCTTATGCATCATTAAACGCCTGGAAAGAGATGTTGTTGTCTTGCCTATATACTGGGGTTTTTGGGGCTTACAGTCCCCAAGAGGGTATTTGAAGGCATAGACGACGTTTGTCTCTTTTAGAGCGTTCTGCTCCGTGTCTGGAGAGTTTCTCATGAGTAGGCTGTCCGTTTTTTTTTTTATAGTAAATTGTTAGTTGTATCTTCTGATTTTTGTCTGTAGGGATAACATTTCTATTAACAATATCTTTCAGGACCCTTTCCTCCGTTTTATGAGCTGTGGAGAAGAAGTTCCTGTAAAATAGTCTAATAGGGGGTATAGGTGTTGTATTAGTTGTCTCTTCAGAGGTTGCATGGCGTTTTACTTTCCTTCTTATGATGTCTTCAATGAAACCATTGGAGAAGCCGTTGTTGACTAGGACCATAAAATGCCATAAAATGTTTTTCTGTAAGGATTTGTTTGAGGAAAATGTTGCAGCATTGTTATCCTCAAGTAGACTTTAGATTTATCTTTGTCAAACTAATACCATAGGCTCTTATTTTAAATTTAAAGATAAAGTGCCTACCCCCCCTGTGCTCTAATATCGTATATATGTATAATTGTTCCAGCTGTAATGCTGGATATATCGGGAGTTCCATTCGGAACTTTAAGATTAGGATACTTGAGCACCGGGGAGTTTCTTTTAGGACTGGATTACCATTGTCTAAACCAGCATTTTCGGAGATTAGAAACCATTGTTATGATTTTAATCATTCTCTGCTGGAATCTGATTTTAAAATTTTGGACACTTGTATAAATGGCCAGTCAGATTTGAGAATAATGGAATCCTTATATATAAAGGAGCTGCGGCCTTTATTAAATAGCAACCTTTCGGCTGTTCAATTGTACACTGTGTAGTGCACAGTAGGCCCTGAAATTTGCTTTATAGTTCATTCTGGTAGTTAATTTATTATAATTTTGTTTTAGTCTACCATGTTTTTGCCTTTTCTTACTTATTTCAGGTCTTGACATTACATTATTATAATCTTTTTATTTAGGATACATATACATTTTTTGTTATTCAGTTTTATTTAATATTTGAATTTTTATACGATTTTGAGTAGTATTTTGTAATTGTCGCTTACTCTGTTTGTATTTTATATAGATTTTTTGTAGATTTGTAGTCATGATATGAATATTTGTTATAGTGTTTAGTATATATGTGGTAGCTATCAAGTCTCATTCCAGTTGATCACTTCACGTAAGTTTAATAGTTTGGTTTGTTGTAGTAGTTTATAATTCTTGTTGTAATTTAATGTTTTTTGAATTAGCTTTTATCTATGTGACAGTTAATAAGTTTTATTTGTATTGATCACTTTAAGTATTACCCCCTGTCTCCTTCCTGTTAGGTAGTTCTTCACCCATTCTAGGACATTTCCGCTCACTCCTGCCTGCCTCTCAAGATTGTATAGCAGTCTCATGTGCGGTACTGTATCAAAGGCCTTTTGGCAGTCAAGAAATATGCAGTCTGCCCAGCCTTCTCTGTCCTGCCTTATCCTTGTTACTTTATCATAGAATTCTAGAAGGTTTGTTAGGCATGATTTCCCTGTCCAGAACCCATGTTGGTGCTTGTTTACAAACCTAATGCTCTCCAGGTGCTCAACAAGTCGTAGCCTAATTATTCTTTCAAGTATTTTGCAGGGGATGCTTGTCAATGATACGGGTCTGTAGTTAAGTGCCTCCTCCCTATCACCTTTCTTGAAAATCGGTACGACATTTGCCTCTTTCCAGCAACTGGGCAATTCTCCCGACCTAAGTAAATCATTAAAGATCATTGCCAGAGGCACGCTGAGAGCCTGCGCTGCCTCTTAAAGTATCCACGGTGATACTTTGTCTGGTCCAACAGCTTTATTTGCATCCAGTGTTGTCAAGTGTTTCATTACCTCCTCTGCTGTCACCTCTATATCTGATAGTCTTTCATCTAGGGTAATCGCTTCTAACAATGGGAGCTGCTCAGGCTCGGTTGTGAACACTCTATGGAAATTTGCATTCAGTACCTCACAGATTTCCTTGTCGCTTTCTGTATATGCCCCTTCTGTTTTCCTCAGTCTTGTCACTTGGTCATTTACCGACATCTTCCTTCTTATATGGCTATGAAGTAATTTAGGTTGCTTTTTCGCTTTGACTGCAATATCATTCTCATAATTTCTTTCCGACACTCATCTTAGGTTAATCATATATGTGCTGTCTTTTGTGAGGACGGGTTGCACTCCCTCCTGCTTCTCACCTTTGCTTCCTAACATTGTCTATTAAACCATGGGTTATTATATTCCCTCCTGCTTTTTCCTTTATTGTTGGAATAAATCTCTCTTCAGCCTCCTTGCATTTCAATATGACTTGGTTCATCATACCTTGCACTGCTTTCCCTCTAAGTTCTTCCTCCCACTGCCCTTCTCCCAGGTAGTCCCTTATCCTTCTGTAGTCCCCTTTTCTGTAATCAAGTCTCCTTTCCCGTACCTCTTGACCGTTGGTCACAATTTTAAGCTCCATCATGTAGTCAAAGACTAGGACATAATGGTCACTTGCTCCTAGTGGTATTTCATGTTCCAACTATTCGATGTCTTCTACATTCTCGGTGAAAATGAGATCTAATAGGCTGGGCGTATCCCCTCCTCTTTCCCTAGTATCTTCCTTCACATGCTGTGTTAGGAAATTCCTGTCAATAACGTCTACCAGCTTCGCTCCCCAGGTCTCCTCCCCCATGGGGATTCCTCGTTTCCCAATCTATCTCTCCGTGATTTAGGTCCCCCATGACCAGTAGCTTCGCCTTCATTCTATGCGCTATTGTTGCTGCCCTCTGCAGTTCATCTATACATGCCTTGTTGCTGTCCTCGTACTCCTGCCTGGGCCTTCTACTGTTTGGTGGGGGATTGTAGAGTATCAAGATTACAATCTTCTTCCCATCCACTGTCAGAGTTCCATGTATGGAGCTCGTGCTTTCATTGGGATTTTCCGGCTCATCAAACTTCCATTTCCGCTTTATTAGGAGTGCCACTCCTCCTCCCTGTCTCTGTGTCCTTTCTTTTCTTATCACCTGGTACCCCTCCGGAAAGATTGCATCCGAGATCATGTCATTTATTTTAGTTTCCACTATTGCCACTATGTCTGGGTCTGCCTCACTAACTCTTTCTTTATCTCTTCTGCTTTATTGGCTACCCCATCAGCATTGGTGTACCAAACCTTGAGACTCTTCTTGGAAACTCGGGTGTCAGAGTTCCCCCTTTCACCGGGGGTCTGGGGGGGACTGGGGGGTGTCTGGGGGGCGAGTGGGGGCTGTGGGGGTGAATGGGGGGGTGCTAGGGGGGTGCCTGGGAGTGCCTGGTAGGCGAATGGGGTCTGGGCATCTAGGGGGGTAGGAAGGGCATAATGGGTCTGAAAGTTAGGGGTCTGAATAGCATAGGGGGGTTGAGAAATAGAGTGAGACTGAGAGTCAGATAGAGGTTGAGAGGTTGGGGGGGAGAGGGATATTGAGGGCAGAGGGCTGAGAGGAGAATGGAGCATGGGGCTGGGAGTGGAAGAGAGGGTGTAATAGTTAGGGGGGAATCGGGGGTAGGGGGGGTTTTGGGGTAGAAGAGGGGAAGAGGGAGATGGGGAAGGTGTTAGGGGGTCACAAGGTGAGGGGGTTAAATGTGGGCTGGAGGTGCATAGGAGGGGTGAGGGTTGGGTGGGGTTTGGGGGTGAGTGTAAGAGGGGTGCAGTGGTAGCTGGGAGGAGTAGATGGAATTGGAGGCAATGGGTAGAAGTGGCAGGGGTGTAGGAAAGGGTAGTAGGGGAGGGGGATGGGAAGGTGGGTTTGGGGAGGGCATGGCTTGACCCACTGGGGTCGTTGACAGGTGTGATGTAGCAGGGGCAGGGGAATCGTTGGGGAGGTGCAAATGTGGAAGGGACAGGGGGGTTTTGGGGGATGGAGCAGGGGGGTTTTGGGGGCTGAGTTGGGGATGATGCGACCTGGGGGTGACCTGGGATGTGACCTGGGGGGTGACCTGGGATGTGACCTGGAGGTGAGACTACTGAGAGGCTAGTTCGGTGTCGTGCTTGCCATCTATTTTGTAGGCTATTTGCTCATCTTTCGTCATAAACCTCTCTATAAACACATTGTAATGGGTTTCACTTCCTCTGAGTAAATGCTTGTCCTCATTATGTACTCCACAGCCTCCTCATTGGAGAATTGTACCAGAACAGGCCTATTCTTGGTACAATTGTAAGGTCAAACCGGCGGCTGATATCCACCTCGTGTTCTGCCATTCCTGCTCCAATACATCTCAATATCTCATGCAATTCATATTTTTCGTCTCTATTCTATCTTGTCTCGTTGGTGCCCCAGATTCGAATAATCCATGTATTATAATAGACCGTCTCCTCAGTAATGCATTGTCATGCTGGTAGCCTGTCCCCTGGGGATTCTCCATCCCAACGCAGTCACTAACCCATCCCCCACTAATCCTCTGTCCTTAGCCATGCTGTTAATCCTTCCTAATTCGTTTGTGATCCGAGCACATTCCCTCTCCCAGTCCTCTCTTCCCTTCCTAATCTCTTCCTGAATATAGAGCATAAGTTCTTGTTTCTGCCTCTCTACCGCTTCCTGTATTTGCTGAAATAACTCGCTTTTAATCCCTTGGATTAGATCCTCCATCCAATCGCTCTTCTGTCTACAAATTTCCCTATTAATTTGTCTATAAATCTGTCCTCCTCCTCATCCCTGCTGGTGATTGACCTTGAACCCCTTCCTGATCTTGTCATTGCAGTAACAACCTAGCCAAAAAAGGCGCTCCTCAATACCTTGCACAATCTGCAGCACAAACAGGCGAGAAAGTACTCCACGCGGCTGGTCAAGATGTGAGGTCGCTGCGTCCCGGCGTCACAGCTGGTGAGGTCACTAGTGGTCAGGTCACTCCGGCTCCACAATTTCGGCTCCACAATTTCACAATACCACGATGTACTCAACACTTATTTTCAGTGGTGCTGTTTCTACTGTTTTCTTCACTTTCTTGTGGTTTGAGTGAGCTTACTAGTTATTCAATCACTCATATACACACTATACGCATATACACTGATTATCCCTCCCAATTCACCAATTCACTAGCTTCCCAGAGGGGAGCTGCCCAGACCCTTCTGCCACCACAGCTGTGTGTGTGTGTGTGTGTGTGTGTGTGTGTTGTGTGTGTGTGGTGTGTGTTTGTTTGTGTGTGTGTGTGTGTTGATCCACTTAGCTCACTTAGTTGTATTTTACGGGGTTGAGCTTTGCTCTTTCGCCCGCCTCTCAAACGTTACTAACTACACTAACTAATTTTTGTTTTCCCCACACCACACACACACACACCCCAGGAAGCAGCCCGTGACAGCTGACTAACTCCCAGGTACCTATTACTGCTAGGTAACAGGGGCATTCAGGGTGAAAGAAAATTTGCCCATTTGTTTCTGGGGTGCGGGAATCGAACCCGCGCCACAGAATTACAAATCCTGCGCGTCCACCAGGCTACTGGCCCCCTTGTGTGTGTGTGTGTGTGTGTTTACAAAACCTATTGGTACTCACCTATTTGTGCTTGCCAGGTTCAGTTATGTCTCTTTAGTCCGCCCTCAACCGTCAATCAAAGGTATTCAGGTCCTGAAACCTCAGGTCTAGGTTTCCTCTGTGTGTGTGTTAATGTGTACTCACCAGTTGTGACTCTCAACCATCAATAACAGGTATTCAGGCGACTGAAACATCAGGAAGGAGGTTCCTATGTGTTACTTAGAGTCGTTGAGGGAGGGAAGTCGTACCGTGCGCGCTCCGTTAAAATCGTGACATTAACCGGGATTTCTTAGGACCACAGCCTTGGATTACCGATTACAGGCATAACAAGTGCATAGTGACCCGCTGGAAATTTGAAAACAGTCATTATCAACGGAACTTTGTGTTAAATAGATAATAAACGGGAGACCACGTGTGGGCCAGTGCATGAGGCTTTGTGTACGTGCGTGTATGAGGAAAAAAATAGTGAACGGTGATTCGTGGAACAGTGAAGTGGAACGGGTACCACAACAACATATAAGTTGGAAGTGAAGGAAAATCGTGCATAGAATATTATAAATATAGAATGCTAGAAATATAGAATAGTGGCAAGAGGCGGCATCAGTAGGCTTTCCACAAGCCACGCGAGGCCTACCCAGGGCACGTCCCACAGGGATAAAATACGGAATCATATAGTGTACTATGGAAATGTGAATCTAATAATTAGCAATAAAGTGAGTGAATACCATTGCAAGCCGGAAATTAGGCGGAAAATCCCTTGTAAGAATACAAGCAAAGAATAAATCAGTGTTATAAATCGAGTAGCTGGAAACTGGTGACATCAACCTGGGACGACAAGAGGTCACCTGTACCGCACGGGGACCAGCTTCGCTACCCTACGCTAAGTACCTGCCATAAAGTTTGAACAAATAACATACATAATATTACAAATCTACGGTATACATATAGTATTATAAATATTAAATATATAAAAATATACATATAACTTTATAAAGAGTTAAAAGGACTGACATCAACAAGTGATCCACACAGTAAACCACAAATACAACACAATACATCAGACAATGGAGAGGTGTGGCGAGTGCTCGGGAGTACTGGGAAAACGTAATGTAGGCGTAACGTGTTGCATCTGTAACATGAGATTTCACCTGGGCTGTACAGAAGTATCTCCAGGATGCACAAAAAGGCAAGGAATTTACTGGGTCTGCAAAGATGACAGATTAATGTTAGAGAACATAACTAAACTGATGAAAAACATTCCCGAGTCACAGAGATTACCATTCACAGACAAGCTACCAGTGATATATGCAGACTGGGAAAAGACAACATTGGTTAACGACCAAAACCCAGGAACAGATAGTTTAGAGAACCGCAGCAGTAATGTGGAGGAAGAGGGTATTGTAGTACATAATAGCAGCAATATTGCAGAGTCAGGTAATATAAACGATGTGAGCAACAGTGAGACAGAGTGCATAAATGAAGGAATTGGGACGAAAAGCGGAGATGGCTCAATAAAGAGGTAGACAAGACAGACACAGATATAAATACCTTGAAAAACGCAAAACCGGAACACATTTGCAAATTCTACGCTAAAGGAATATGCAAATATGGAAAATTAGGAACAAAATGCCATTTTCTGCATCCTCGAAAATGCAGGAACATGTTGGCGAGGGGTACATGCCGTTTTGGAACAGGGTGTAGATACTTCCACCCCAAATTATGTCAATTTTCAATTAGGGACAAAAAATGCTACAATCTTCAGTGTCCGGAATTCCACGTGAGAGGTACACAACGTTATAGACGGGAAGATCAGTATGACACTACTGGCAATTTTTAGAGGAAGGCAGAAACAGAGCAGAAAATATAAGAGAGAGGAACAGTCAGATGGAACCACCACAGGATTACAGAGGGGAAGGGAGATACCCACAAGTCTGGAATACACATTACCAACAAACACACAGGTACTACACCACACAACACTCGCCCCACTACCGAAACTGGACGAATCACTTCGAAAACAACACACCCTGGACGCAAACACAGTGGCCCCCTTACCAGAGCCTCAGATATTAACACCAAGTAAGGCATCCAGCACTTCCACTACCACGATAACATCATTTATATTTGCCAACATTCAAGGTATAAAAACACGCAAATCCAACAAAGTTCACTTTATAGATGGTCTCCTTCATGAGGCAAATGCAGTGTTTGCAGCCCTAACAGAAACCCACACAAAGGACTACCATGATGGTGAAATATGGATCTCAGAGTACAATCTTTTCAGATGTGATAGGAAACACCGGCTTCAGGGTGGGGTCAGCCTATACATCAAAGACACACTCATCTGTACTGAGCTGCTAAACACCTCAAATGATATGGTGGAAGTGCTGATAATCAAAATAGAGATTATAAATGTAGTTATTGTCCTTGTATATAAGTCACCGGAGGCAAACCCTCAGCAGTTTAAAGACCAACTAATGAAAGTAGAACACTGCTTGGAAAACCTCACAAATCCAGCTCCGAACATCATCCTGCTTGGGGACTTCAACCTACGGCACCTGAAATGGAAGCACCTGGCTAATACAGTAATATCAGAAAGAATACCAGGAAGTAGCCTTAATGAACAGGCACATGCAAATGACCTGCTACGGATGTGCGACAGGTTTGCCTTAAACCAGCAAATAGTAGAACCAACCAGGAAGGAGAACACGCTGGACCTCATTTTCACTAATAATGATGAATTGATCAGGAACATAATGATTACAAATACCTGTTACTCAGATCACAACTTAATTGAAGTTATGACAACCATGGGGAATAGACCTTCAAACCAGTCCAGATTCCCGGTGGAGGAGATTTCAGCAAATTCAACTTCAATAATAAATGACCGATG
>WNGS01064434.1:0-14619 GCA_020271785.1 Procambarus virginalis
ATAGAGTTCTGATGGTGTTGGAGTGCAACTGATTATAATAGTACAGAGTATAGGATCATTTTCCATATTATATAGTATGCGTGTATTGTTATGTACTTCGTCCAGTAATGTATTCAAATTTGCTGGTGTTTGCACTTGTCCCAGTGAGGCTCCCAGGAAATAGTAAAGAAGGAGAGAGAGAGAGAGAGCAAGAAACAGGAACCACTGCTGTGGACAGGGTAAGACAGAAGTCTAGTAAGATAAAGGGGATTGAGGAGGTCATATTCCATAAGGAGAGAGTGGGGAGTCACAGCGGCTCGAGTGGGTGTGTGCACGTGACAACAAGGCTGCGTGTTGGAGCCGCATCCCCTAAACGTGTGACGTTGAGCCCTCTCCAAGGGCCACAAGTGCCTAGTGTGATCTCTTAGTGAAATATGAGCATTTGTCGAGTTGTGGGTTGGGTGGTGTCGCAGCGGGTAGCACCACCAAAACCACCACCGCGACAAAATGGGGGCCTGTGTCCGGGAGAGTGAACTGACACACCACACCCTGTCCAAGAGTGGATTTGTACACCTTGCTGAAATAGATAAACTGTGTGACCGCAGGTGTATATTTCTCTCTTGGGAAGACTCACAGGACAAGATGGATAAGGTGCAAGCATTTGTAGAATCAGGCAAGCCTGAGGACTTGGAAGGTTGCACGAGGGATCAGTTGAAACAAATAGCAGAAAAGTGTGGCTTTAGGTTGAAAGCATCTAAAGTGGCTGGGATGAAGGATGAGATCCTTAGGCAGTTAAGAGCCAAAAGCGAAGCGGCAGAGCTAGGAGCCCAGAGAGGAGCTGAAAGTGGAAAGGAGGATGATGGGCTGGATGAAGTGAGATCCCAGGGATCGAGTAGGAGCAGCAAGAGTAGCCGCAGTAGCAGGAGTAGCCGCAATAGGAGCTTGGAGAGATTCCAGTTAGAGCTCCAGATGCAGCGAGAGGACAAGGAGAGACAGTTCCAGCTGGAAAAGATGAAATTAGAACTCCAGATGAAAAATGAAGCCGATAAAGAAAAAGAGAAAACCAGAATAAGGGAACTGGAGTTGGAACTAGAGGTGGAAAAAGAAAAAGAGAAAACCAGAATAAGGGAACTGGAGTTGGAACTAGAGGTGGAAAAAGAAAAGGAGAGAACAAAACAAATGGAAATAGAAGCGAATAGAACCTTGGCTGAGCAAAGGATCGAACATGGGTTGCCAGAGAGCACCACCCAGGTATCACGCTCACCAGATGTTAGGGTTAGGGAGAAGGACATTCCCTTGTTTGTTCCAGAAGAGGCAGAGAGCTTTTTCGAGCACTTTGAGAAGGTGGCCAGCATCAAGGAATGGCCACAGGAGGAATGGGCCCAGCTGGTCCAGTTAAGATTGACCGGTGCAGCCAGAGAGGCTTACACCCAATTGTCTCTAGAAGAGTGCCAGGATTATGCCACAGTAAAGAGCAGCATATTGCGCTCGTTCAGTTAACCCCAGAAGCTTATAGGAAGCGTTTCAGAGAGATGATCAAAGTTGGAGCATGTACGTTTGCTGAGACAGCAAGGGATCTGGAGAGACGATTCCAGAAGTGGATTGAAGCTGCTGGAGTTGGATCTTACGCTGACCTGAAGCAATTGATGGTCATGGAGAAGTTCTTGGAGATGATGCATCCCGAAACAAAGTTCAAGATCCAAGAAGCAGGGATAAAGGAGGTGAGAGATGCCGCAGATAGGGCGGACATGATTACGGAAGCATATAAGAGCTTGAGGGAGAACAGAGTGAAGAATGAGGTGAGACGCAGCAATGGCAGATCCAGTGGAGCCTGGGGAGGAAGAAATTACGAAAGACCCAGAAGAGTCTGGGGTGAGAAGAATTTTGATAAATGGGCGGATAAACGTAAGTACCCTAAAACTCAGAAGAGTAGGTCGCGCACTTCGTCTGAAAGTGAAGATGAAGGAGCTAAACGAGAGACAAATCATTATCCAGGAAATCAAGAGTCCAGTAAAGCCCCACAGAGTGCAAGTAGTGTACCTGGCCCGAGGAACTCTCATGCGAGTGGACAAAGTCAGAACCACTCTGGTACATATAGAAGATACTTTTCCCAGGTGAGATGTTACAACTGTAACGGATTGGGTCACGTGATGCGAGATTGTCGGCAGGGCAAGAGAATTGTGACCCTGGCCATGTGTGACCCCCGAAGTAAATATACTAATGTGTTCCGAGACAAACCACAGATGGTGAACTTAGTGAACGAGAGGTATAGGCCGTTCATAAGTAAAGGTTGGATCAGTATAGGAGGCCAACCTGAGGTAGAAGTTGGTATCTTAAGAGATACCGGAGCTAATCAGAGCGTGATTGCGAGAAGCCTGATTGGGAATGATCGACGGTTAGCTGGCAGGAGAAAGATGAAAGTATATGGGTTATTGTCTGAGAGTGACATGCCCGTTTGTACTGTCCAGCTAAGGTCGGAATATGTGTCGGCGGAGGTGATGTTGGGAGTGTGCCCCGACATACCTGTTCCAGGAGTCCAAGTGATCCTGGGGAATGACTTGTGCGGGACAAAGGTGTTGCCAAGAGTCATAGCGGAGACTGTGCCAGAGGAGTGCCCAGAAGGCCACGGCACGGGTGGGACACCTGAGAGTGTGAACCTGACTGACATCCGAGGAGATGAGTCAGGAGACCGCCAAGCCATTGAGTACCCTGTCTCGGTAGTGATGAAGGCAGAGGTGGCCGACGAGGAAGACGCTGGAGAAGATGAGACAGTGTCTATTCAGCCAATAGAAGATATCGACGTAGATATAGCGTGGCTGTTTGATGAAGGTCCAGCTCAGGAAGATGAAGTCTCGGTGAGGCCAAAAGTGAAGATGGCCCAGCCAAAGAAAAATCATGTGAAGAGAGCGAACCTGAGTAGACCCCAGCCTGCTGAAATTAAGGGTCGGAAGGTGAATGCAACTGTGCTGAGCAGAAGTGAGGAAGGATGTGGACATACTGAGGACGGGAGTAGAGCGTCAAGTGGTCCACGAGCACAGAGGCATTTGGATAGTAGAGTTAAGTTGTTTGAGATGTCAGGAGTTGACATGTTTCACAGAAAACGCGGAGGAGAGATAGTGAAGAAGAATGATAGCCGAGAAAATGGAAGGAGAAGAGACAGTATGTGTGGAGAGATGCTTACGAGCACTCTAGGAGAGGTAAAGCAACATGTACGATCGAGTGCTGTTGGATGTAGTACAGGGCTCGGAGAAACTTCCAGGGAACAAAGAAGAGTTGAAGGAGAAGAAATGGAGTTGTATAGAGGCGAGAAGTGTGAGAAGAGGATGATGATACAAGCATGGAGGAGTAGAAGAAAGCCGAGGACTCGATGGAAGTCAAACAGGATGAGGTCTCGGATAAATGAGGAGACGAAAGGGAGGATCGTCGGTGAAGACGAGGGAGTGAAGTATGATGGCAGGAGACGAAAGTATAATGGCAGTATATGGAAGTGTGAAGACGACAGAGGAGGTACAGACAGTAGATGTCTGACTCTGGACGTGAAGAGAAGAAGACAAGGAAACGGAGGGTGGAAACAATAAGTAGAGTTGACCGATGGAGTGCAGGCGTCCAAGGAGGACAGCCTAGCCAAGAGGTGTCAGGGAAGTCAAATCGTTTGTGAGAAGATCATGTTTCGGGCGAGTTGTGAGCCAGATGTTGCAAGGTGCAATGAAGTAGTTGTAGACTCTAAAGAGTACGTAAGCAGATCAACCGGTCGAACCAATCGGTTGGAGAACGAGACAGTGTGGTGGCGGATGTATTATCCCGAGCTTTGCCACTGGAATAACTCTCAAAAATAAGGGGAGGGGAGTGTTATGATCTCAGCCTGCAGGAGAAACGAGTCTCACCCTTTGAGAGTTATTCAGCAAGCCTGACCTAACTGGAAGGTCCAGGAATTATAGAGGCGATAACACAGATGTAAAATAGTGTGTTGAATTTATATAAAAGTTTGAGATTATGGGCAATGAACTAGAAAACAGATAAATGACTTGTTGGAAGATGTGGACAAGTTACTGGAGGCGTGAGGCTCGCTTGTGGAGGGCGATGACCTCACTTGAGGCCAGACATCGCAGGGGAGAGGCCGCGCTTCGTCGAGCTCCCGCCAGAAGGGACCCCTAGCGATATTATCTCCAAGAGAAGAGAAGGTGCAGACGTTCCAGCTGTTGAGTCGAGCTGAGGACGTGTGGTCTCAAGTCCTGGACGGCGAGGAGAGAGTATTAAGCCGCCCAGTGACAGTTTTGTGGGCTGTGACAAGCGCCCTGGTCAGACGTTGTCAGAGGGAGAAGCGCCCTCGACCAGATAATCTGTGGTAAGCCCGATTTAAGCCAGTTCATAGTGTTTGCTTGTAGTTGGTCGTGTGCCCAGCGACAGTAGCGATGTTTATTTTCAAATTAGAAATGTTTTGGTATGGCAGAAAGCCTAAAATAAGAGAGTGAAGTGGGAGGAGCGCTGAGCGACGTCCGTCTTCTCTGAGCGCTGGCGGGCAACTGAAGGAGCCCGGCTCCTGAGGGAGGAGGCCCCTCCCGGCGTGAGTGAGGCTCGCCCAGCGAGGTGGCGCATGGACTCGCCCACGGGGGAGTCCACTCTCATTAAATGTAGAGGACAGATAGAGATTGGAGACAAAGATGTTGTATGATTAATTTTGTTTATGTGTTAAAAAGGGAAACAATTTATTGGAATGCAAATGGGTTGCAGGTTTGTCTTTGGGGAAGAAGTTGCTGAGGACTTGGAAGCCAGCACAGAGGGAGTGGTTGATGAGACTCCAAGGCAGGGGAGGAGAGGACCCCGAGCTATGAAGAAGCAGTGAGGAGGAGTGTCACGTGCTTCTGCAGAGGTGGTGAAGTGCCACAGTTATTCGAGGAAATTTATGGTGCAGCAGCCAGGAGAGCTGTGGATGACCCTAGTAGGAGTAGGGAGGCACCATAGTTGTTCAAGGAATCTTCATGGTAGCAGCCTGGAGGAGCTGCAGAGGATCCTGGTGTTTAAGCCCTGAGGAACCTGAAGTTGTCAGGGTAGTGAAATAGTTCTAACTGATCACTTGTATGGAGGTGAGAGTGTTTGTCATTAGCGTGAACGACGCAGTGAGAGGTGAGTGATCGTTTGCTATTTATGTGCCAAGAGGTGTATATTGAAGTTTAGAGTTACAGACGTAGGCAGGAGTACCTACAGATATATATGTATTCTAAGACTGATAGAATGGTCGATTGATTCGTTGTGTGGCACGGATCATTTATACTGATATATATATATGTATGTTATTGCTTTCAAATGCTGATTTGCCTTATATGTGTTTATAGGTATATATATATATATGTATACATTCTCTTGATGGTAGTGTGACATTATATTGTAAGACTTAATCTACTTGAGGAGGTTGATAATACCAAGAGATAGGATACCACTTAGCAAGCTGAGGATAGAGTTCTGATGGTGTTGGAGTGCAACCTGATTATAATAGTACAGAGTATAGGATTCATCATTATTATTATATGTATGCGTGTATTGTTATGTACTTCGTCCAGTAAATGTATTCAAATTTGCTGGTGTTTGCACTTGTCCCAGTGAGGCTTCCCAGGAAATAGTAAAGAAGGAGAGAGAGAGAGAGCAAGAAACAGGAACCACTGCTGTGGACAGGGTAAGACAGAAGTCTAGTAAGATAAAGGGGATTGAGGAGGTCATATTCCATAAGGAGAGAGTGGGGAGTCACAGCGGCTCGAGTGGGTGTGTGCACGTGACAACAAGGCTGCGTGTTGGAGCCGCATCCCCTAAACGTGTGACGTTGAGCCCCTCTCCAAGGGCCACAAGTGCCTAGTGTGATCTCTTAGTGAAATATGAGCATTTGTCGAGTTGTGGGTTGGGTGGTTCGTCAGCGGTAGCACCACCAAATCCACCATCGCCACAATATATACAATAATAATAATCACAGTAAATTAATAATAGTCACAGTAAATTCTTTGATGAATCCTGGTGCTTGCACACACCTACACATAGATATATATGTAAACTGATACTGTGAGCGCTCTGGGTAGCCTCACCACACACTGTGCTCTCTGTGTCTTAGACTCAGGTGAGACTTGCTCACGACATATAAAATATCCTGACAAGAAAATATTAGCTAACTAAAGGGGAAATGGGAGGGTAACTGTAAACACCTACTTCACCTATCCTAGGATGATAGTTGGGTTGTAGCTCCTGGTCCAGGCTCTCGCCTCGTACACCATCCAGAAACAAAAGCCAACGCCTTAGGGTGTCGCGTCTCGCCGCTTCTGTACACTGCAGGTCCGTGCTCCTTCCTCTACAGTACGTCGCAGGGTTGAAGTCGGTCTCCTGGCCGTCAACTTTCCTCCCAACTACGGCAGCCAGCCTACGTCTCGGCGGTCGTCGCACGTTTCCCAATTAGTCCTTGTCACTGTACTCCCAGAGGAACTGCCTCTCACCACTACGAAGTCACTGTGAAGTTATCAGCCGTCCCAGACGATACTGCTTAAGCTCCACATGCACAGCACCCGACTTCAGAGCACTTGAAGCTCACTTCACTGTCAATTCCCTCGTCGTCTAGATATATCGCTAGGTATTTGGGAAGACTTCTCGACGTGCTTGCATCCAACTGTTGACTCGTAGGGTTCCACGAAGGTGGGGTTACTGTCAAACTTGACAGGATCGTCGATCACACGTTCAACCTGGTTGACAAGGCGGTCAACCCGGTTCACTCACGGTGGGTTGGCCCGGCCACTAAGCTGTCTCTTAAACTGGTGAACCGCCAATGACGACACACGTCGATGCCCGGCCCACTTCTTGCAACGCACCTGTCCCTGAGCACTTGTTGCTCAATATTCTGTCAATTCCTTATCTGAGCCACATCTGGGTTGCAGGAAGACCTCACAGAGTGCGTGCCAACAACTGGAGACGCTTACATCCACCGGAGTTCGGTAAATCCGTCACTCTGACAGGACGACCGATCGCGCGTCCTACCTCTCGGACGCGTCGTGAAAGACTGATATCGCCAAGGCGTCACTACGGCTGGACCCCCATGCCTATGTGACGTCACTTTTTCCAAAGTCGGTTTTCATTGGCTCCCAATGCCACGTCGCTGACGGTGACCAATCTGGCGCCACTGACGTCACACAGTTTTGGCGGGAGAACAGACTCGCCAGCGCCATATTGGCTCCCTAAAGGGCCTATCCCACAGGCCAAAATACTATATTTTCGCAAATTTCTCGGCTCATCGAGAATACTGTTCTCTCCCACATATGTTCAATTGATGCCTGCAATGTAGAGAACGCTCGGGAATAGTGGACATGACTCTTACAGCAGGCGTGGGAGAATTAGAAGGTGGGAACACCGTCACATACCCCTCCCCTTAAAATAAGAGTCATGTCTGGTTAGTGCATGCGGGACAACGCATCTGCGACTACGTTGTCCTTTCCACTGAAAACCTTGGCTTCCAGCCAGTATCGCAGCCGCCAATGTGTGACACTCCTCATGTGTCTGCAGACCATCTTCAAGGTCATCTTTGGCGTCCACTGCTTATCTATTGCGGACCGAGGGTTCCACACCTCACGTCCGTTAACCAGCTGGAACTGTGAGAAGTTTAACGGTTCTGCCACTGCTTTGCGAATGGCCAACAAAACAGGGTCCGCTGCCTCTTCCCACTCGTCTTCCTGCCCTGTGCAGAACATTCTCAGAGCTGTCTCCGAGGTGGAGTGGAGTCTTCCGACCGCCTCCTTCGACTGCGATCGGTAGGGCGACGACCGAATCTGCATCACTCCCCGATTTATCACTGTTCGTCTGACACACTCAGACCAGAACATATTTCCACTGTCAGCCTGATTTTCCCTGGGCCTCCTCACCCAAGAGAAAAGATGTTGTAGTTGCCCAGCCACTTCTCTCGACGTTGAACGTCGCATCGTGGTCACCCCTAGGCAACCCGCAGAGTCAACAGCGTGCAACGGACTCAACACTGCCGCTCTGCACTTGGCTGGCAACGCTACTTGGTCTCTCGTACCTGGAGAGGCTTTTCCGACCTCCATCCTTACAGGTTTACACTGTCTTATTAATATGCCTTCTTGCCTGTTAAAGTGAGTAGCTTTCTCGGGACCAACACGTCCTCCTTTGGCCTTACAAATCAACTTGGGGATTCTGCCTGCTGCATCTCCTCGAGACGAGTGCGGTCCACCCGAGAGAACCGGTGAGGGTCACCTGTACCTCACCATCTGGGCTGCCTTCGCCCTCCACTCGCTCTCCTGGTTCCATGACGAGGTGATCATTTTCCAGGCCGGCGGACGTCTCCTCGTCGGCCTTATCAGATCCACGTCCTCCTGTCCTTCGCACTGCCTCGGAATCATAGCACAGACAGGGAACGCCTCCATGGCGATTCCTTTCTCGTCCCCACAGGCGTCGAACACTTCGCCTTTCTTCTCTAGGTGCTCCAAGCACTCCTCGTCCTTCACGAGGTTCGGTAGGACACGTCCTCCACATGCGTCATTTCCCAAAATGACCTGTGCCTCCCTCGTGGGCATCGTCGCACAGACCCCCACTACTAGGGTTTGGCATCCATAATCGAACTCAGGGTTACCCGGTGTAGGGGCATCTGCACTGGGCCTCCCACAGTGGTCACACTTGCCTCACCTACACAGGTATTCTCGTGACACTCAGGGAAAAGGGTTCTGCTCACCAGGGTAAATTCCGCCCCAGTATCTCTCAGCATCATTACCGGGATGGGGTCTGCGTCCCCCACCCTTACAGTTCCCTCACGCACGAATGGGTTAGCCTCCTTCTTCCTACGTACGGGTCCATCCCGCACTCCTTCGGCTAACTGGTCCTCTACCCGTACAAAAGCAACGTAACCCCGCTGCTTAGGACGTCTACATTCGCGCGCCATGTGTCCTATTAACCCGCAGTTGAAACAGCGGATCCTTCTCCTTCCGCGGACTTCTCTTGCGCCTTCCAAAGACTCATGCTCAGCATCTCCGGCCGTGACGATAACAAGATCTCTTGAGCTCTCCCTCGGTGACTTCTTCGGCGGTTCCACAGCACTCTTCTGTCCTCTGCTGTCTCCATTCGAGGGGTAGGACTGGGAGAACTCGGTCCGTCCTCCATCCGTCCGACCTTCTATTATTCCTCCCATAACTGGAGAATGCGGGCGGTCGGTGCTGTCCCTCTCGACGTGGACGTAACGCTTCTCTAGCATGTCTGCTCGATCGGCCGCGGCTCTCAGGTCCTTGATGTCCGCTTCCTTTACTCTCACCCTAATCTCGGGAGAGAGCACGGACATGAACTTTTCCATGACCATCAGCCCCTTGATGTCTTCAGCCGATCTTGCTCCTTCTGACTCCAGCCATTTCAAGAATTTCCTTTCCATGTCCCTCGCCGTCTCCGCATACGATTTTCCTGGCGATCGGGTACATTCTCTAACCTTTTTCTATAGCACTCCGGCGTCAGCTTGAACGAATGGAGCACGGCCCGTTTTACTGCATCATAGTTGGTACATTCCTGGAGATCGAGCATATTGTAAGCTTCACGAGCTTCACCAGTGAGCCTTCCCTGAACTAGCTCCGCCCACTCTGCCCTCGGCCACTTCTTCAACGTAGCGACCCTTTCGAAATGCTCGAAGAAACCCTCAGCCTCATTAGGCACGAAGACGGGCAAATCCCTCTCTCTCACTCGGCGGTCTTCCTGCTGTTGTGGTGGGGCAGTTGGAACTAGTCCTAGCTCAGCTCGCTTCAGCTCAATCTCCTTGTTCGCTTCAACCTCCTGCAGCTTCGTCCTAGCATCTATTTCGCGCTCCTTCAGCTGTTTTTCTCTTTCTGCTTCTTCTCGTTGCTGCTGTGCCTCTCGTTCTTCTCTGCGCTGCTGTGCTTCTCTTTCTGCTTCCTCGCGCTTCAGCTGTGCTTCTCTTTCTTCTCTGCGCAGCTGTGCTTCTTCGCGCTTCAGCTGAGCTTCTCTTTCTTCTCTGCGCAGCTGTGCTTCTCTTTCTTCTCGCTGCAGCTGTGCTTCTCTTTCTTCTCACCCGCAGCTGTGCTTCTCTTTCTTCTCGGCGCAGCTGTGCTTCTCTTTCTTCCCTGCGCAGCTGTGCTTCTATCTGCAGCTTCATTATTTCCAGCTTGACACTGCGCCTGCTGCCACTGGATCCCCGGCTGCTGCCACCGGTACTCAGTTCTCTCCCACACTGGCAGGTGTCTGTGGCCGTTCCTCTCCGAAGGCTTCATCACGTGCCTTGAGCTGTGCCATGATCTCAAGTCTTCTTTCTCCCACTTTGGAAGCTCTCAACTTGATCCCAAAGTGGTCGGCGATCGTCTGCAGCTGTGCCTTGGTGCACTCCTCCAGTACTTGCTCGTCTCTCGTGTCGATAAACCTGGCTACTTTATCATCCTCCATCTTGTGACAATGAGTGAAAACTTAGGCCTGATATTTAATACCACAATTACAACCTTGATCTTGCTCGTTATCCTGCAAGGTCGCCAATGTCGGGGTTTCACGGTTCTCGTTAGTGAAGGGTTAAAGCAAAGTAGACTGGATCTCCCTTCCAGGTGGTTGCTCCGACAATAACCCTTACTCACCGTCGTTCTGCGGGTCTTCCCTCGATCCTCTAGGCTCCACTGCTCGCCCCGGAGAGTACCCCAGTCGATCTCACAACCGGCCTTAAGTGCAAGATGAGTGGGGGCACAGATCGGTATCGGTTCATACATCTCTCAATGGTTGCTGGCGAATGCAGAAAATATATGAAGGTTGCAAGAAAAGAATAAAACTGTTTTATGCTTCAGAAGACATAGACAACTGAAGGATTGACGCAAGACAAATGGTTGTTGGAGTGTAACGCCAACCAAAAGTTATATATAATGAAAGAATAGGTGAGAAGCAGAATGCCAGATACATGTTCTCATCTGGGACTGTTGGGGAATTCTTTCGGAGTCAGAGAGAGAAAATACTTGGGGTTTGATATCACGCAAGACCTGGCTCCTGCAGCAACATATCAAGAGGATAACATCAGTTGCATATGCCAGGCTGGCCAACATACGAACGGCATTCAGAAACTTGTGTAAAGAATCATTCGACACTTTGTATAAACCACATATGTCATCCGCCATATCTGGAGATATACAGCACACGCATCATGGATGTCCAAGGATCTAGTCAAGATAAGCACTAAACGACTTTAATGTTTCAAATGGTTTGCCACCAGACTCACAGCATTTCCTGAACGGAGAAGTATGAGCAAGAGGAAACGACGGGAATTAAAACCTCACTTCGATGGAAGCCAGATGTTAGGGGGGACATGATCTAACCACATTAAAAATTCTGAAGGGAATTGATAGGGTATATAAAGACAGCCTATTTAACACAAAGGGCCACGCTCACACTAGGGGACACGAGTGGAAACTTAGTGCCCAAAGGAGTCACAAGTATTATAAAGAACTATTTTAGTGTCAGAGTGGATTTTTGCGACAAATGGAAAGCATTAGGAAGGATGTGGTGGAGGCTTACTCCATACACAGTTTCAAGGTGTAGATATGAATAGAGCCCAATATGCTCAGGATCCTGTACACTTTTCATTGACTGTTGAGATGCGGAACCAACGAGCCATAGCATTCAACCCCCGCAAACAACAACTAGGTGAGTAACAACTAGTTGAGTACACACACACACACACAAACACACATGCACACACTACACCACACACCAACACAACACATCCACACTCCTACAACTACACACACACACCATCTTCACACACACTCACTACACACTCACGCTCTCACACACGGTGGTCCACACACCACAAACACACACACACACACACAACACTCTCCCCTTCTGTTGTGGGGGTGGCACACACACACACTGTACACACACACACACACACGGGGGCGCCACATTGGTCCTCCTGCGGGTGTGATGTTGTCCGTACGGGTGTAGTACGTTAAGTAAGTGGCGGAAAGTGGTGTTGTGGTGATTAAGGGAGGCATAGGGTGGGAGCGGGGGGGTCCAACCGGTTCTTATTGGGCGGCTCCCACGCCGGCGTGTGGGGTGGTGCAGGGTGCCACGGATTCGCCGGGGCGGGGGGCGCTGGTGGGGTACTGGGTCAGGCTAGGGCAGTGTGGAATTCAGAGGGGGTGGGGAGGAACATGTAATGTCGTCGATGGGGACTCGGAGAAGAGTTGCAAAAGAGTAGGGAGGTGGTGGACAGTGGGGGTGATGCGGTGCCGCTGTGTGATGGAGCGGCGTATGAGGGGGTTGGTCTGCTGGGTTCGAGGGTGTCTTGGTCGCGGGGGGGGGGCGGCCCCAAAGACGTTGGGGGGGGGGGTCGAGGGGTGCGGGGGGGGGCTCGGGGGGGGGCCGGCGGGTGGCGGGTGGCTATAGCGTGGTGGGCACTGGTGGGGGGAGTCAACGTTGTGGGAAAAGCGCGTGAGGCGTGGGTGTGCAAGGGGGCTACGGTCCTGTCTGAGGGGAGGCTGTGGGGGGGTTCCCTGGGCCGTGTGTTGACGTCTCCGTGTTGTGGCGTGATGTATCACCCCGTGGGGGGCAACGAGCGCCGCGTCCGAGAGGGAGTACGCGCGATCGGTCATCCTTGTCAGAGTGAAGGATTTACCTAGCTCCGGTGGATGTAAGCGCCTCCAGTTGTTGGCACGCTCGCTTGAGGTCTTCCTGCCACCCAGATGTGGCTCAGATAAGGAATTGACAGAATACTTAGCAACAAGTGCTCAGGGACAGGTGGCTGCTCTCTAAATGCACAAAGAAGTGTACCGTGCAATCGGGACGTGTGTCAGTCATTGGCGGTTCCACCAGTAGAACTACATCTGAATGTCCATGGGCCCCCTCCCTACCAGTGAGTGACCGGGTTTGATCCACGCACTTAGCTCAACCATGTTTAACGGGGTGACTGCGTGCACGATCAGGTCAAGTTTGACAGTAACCACACCCTCGTGGAACCCTACGAGTCAACAGTTTGATGCAAGAACGTCGAGAAGTCCTCCCAAATACCTAGCCATACGATCAGACGGACGAGGTAATTGACAGTGACGTGAGCCTTCAAAGTGCTCTGAAGTATGGTGCTGTGCAGTGAGCTTAAGCAGGGATCGTCTGGGACGTGCTTGATAAACTTCACAGTGCTTCGTAGTGGAGCTGCATTTCCTCTGGGGAGTACCGTGACAGGACTAATTGGGAAACGTGCCACGACCAGCGAGACGTAGGCTGGCTGCCCTAGTTGGGAGGAAATTTGACGGCCCGGAGACCGACTTCAACCCTGCGACGTACGGGAGAGGAAGGGGCACGGAACTGCAGTGTACAGAAGCGGCCAGACGCGACACCCCTAAGAGGCGTTTGCCTTTTTGGTTCTGGATTGGTGTACGAGGCAGAGCCGGACCAGGAGCTTACAACCAAACTATCACCCTAGGTATCGTGAATAGGTGTTTTACAGTTTACCCTCACCAGTTCCCCTTAGTTATCTAATATATTTCTTGTCAGGATATTTTATGTCGTGAGACAGTCTCACCTGAATCTAAGTCACAGAGAGCACAGTGTGTGATAAGGCTACCCAGAGCGCTCATAGTATAATCAGTTTTAACATATATCTCTAATTTTGCGGTGGGTGCAAGCACCAGGATTCATCAAAGAATTTTACTGTGACTGTTATTATTTTTCCTGTGTTATTATTATTATATATATGGTAGTAAACCAGATATTAGTGTTAGTCTATGAGACTACAAGTTTATTGATAAATGCCGTGTATTGATCTCCCTTACTATTGATATAAAGCCTGTGTTTTGATCCTCCATATTTATTGAAAAATGCATTGTGTTTGATCTCCATATCTATTGATAAAATGCCATTGTATTGAGTTCATGCAATTTATATATATATATATATGCCTGTAATTTGATTACTGAGTTATATATGACACGCCTGTGCACTGAATAATATATACGTGAAGTGATTGCAAGCGATATCTCTGTGAGAGAAAAATTAGATATAAAGAAAAGTTCAGTGATCAAGCGAGTGAATTCACAGAAAAAATATTATTAATAAAAATAGTATCTTTTTGGTGCGATGAAAAGCAACTGTGGCTTGAATTGTGGAATAAGATTTGATTGTGAGCCAATGAAATCATAAGTATGCCATGTGAATGTTTAATACAGTGTTTTTTGAATAGTTAAATAAACGGGGATCGTGGTAGAATTAGAAAGCAAGTACTAGTCTGTTCTCACGATCCCGAGGGTCCCGGTCAGCTGACATTCTAACAGGTGACACGTGCCGAAGTTGCCATATCGGTGCGCTCCCGAGAACGTACTTCTTCTTATGGTTTGAGCAGTTGTCAAATAGTGTTCCTGATACATTGATGCATTTATATTTATCGTTGTCTTTTATGTAAAATACCAAAAACTCTTGGTGTGTGATATCATCCCCTCCGTGTATCTTGTGACCGTGTGATGAAGTAAAGCTGAGTGACCTGACTGATACCATATTACTTGAAATTGCTCTTAACTCAAAGTACCAAACATTACCACATACCACTGCAAGTGTTCCTGGACACCTAACAACACCAGTTGGCGACCTTAAAGGCTGTGTAAGAGCTCTGTGTCGGGGCGTGCCACAGATTGATGGAAC
>WNGS01064440.1:0-11654 GCA_020271785.1 Procambarus virginalis
TCTGCTATCAGTACTATTGGCGTATTTTCCGGTATAAAAAAATCTGTAATTTCAAACTGCGAATAGCATGCTCAGAGAGTCCAGGAATTGGCTACCGAAAATAATGTGCCTCAATGTCCGAATTTCGGAGATGCTTTGGTATACTTTTGAAAACCGACAGTGAGGGATTTGGGGCAAAAGTGAACCAGTCGCTCCTGCTCTCACGGTATTGGCTATCTTTCGGTATAAAAGCTCGTATTTCAAACTCGGAATACGTGCTGAGAGCCCTGAAATATTGCTCCAAAATATGGCTCAAAGGCGTCGAAGTTTGGGATGTTTGTGATATATTTAGAAACTGCAGAGGGTTTGGGCAAAAATGGACCTATCGTCCGCTCTCAGTAACTATTGGCATATTTTTCGGGTATAAAAACGTCGTAGATTTCATAACTGCCCGGATACGTACAGAAAAGCCAGATGTTGGTCCAACACTGATGGCTCAAGCGTGCCCATTTGGGATTTTTTTGTGTGGGGATTTTTGAAATAACTGCAGGAGAGGGATTTAGGCTAATATGTGATCCATCGTCCGACTCTCAGTAATATGGGTCATTATTTCAGTGAATAAAGAAGTCCTTAATTAAAATCTGCGAATACGTGGCCGAGCAGCTGAATTTGGCTCCAAAATACTGTTGCACAAGGTTTTGAACTTTGGGATAGTTTGGTGATACTATTTGAAAAGTGCAGGGGGTTGGGCAAAATGTGACCCATCGCCGCTCTCAGTATTGCATATTTTCATTAAACGATAACACTGGCCCCCGATACTGCAGAAAGCTTCAGAAATTGCTCCAATACTAGGGTCGAATGTGATGGTTGGATAGATGGAGCTAAAAGGTTTGGGCACTCCAAATATGCGCTCTCATGACTTTCGGAATTTTTGGTACGGTATTGGGAGATTTCAAAGCTGCTATGTGCGGGGCCAGACAATGTACTCTCAAAATCGGCCTCAAGCTTCTGCGAATGGCAGGTCATTTGGGATGTTTGGGATATTTTGGAAATACCTGCAGGGAGGGTTGGGCAAAATGTGATATCGATCTCCGCTTCAATGTAATTGGGCTTTTTTGGTGATATAAAAAGTCGTTAATTGTCAAAACTGCGGAATACGTGCAGAACGAAGCCAAAATTTGCACTTCCAAAATAGGACTAAGGCGTCGAATTTATGGGTATTTGACTCAGGTTTGGGCAAAGTACCAGTGGCTGCTTATATGCATATTCGGGTATAAAAGTCGTATTTCAAAACTGCTGAATACGACAGAGGGCCAGAATTTGGCTCCAAAATATGGGTTCAAGGGGATTCGAATTTGGGATGTGTTTGTGCATCTTAATGAACTGTTGCAGGGGGATTGGGCAAAATGTGCCCCATCGCTCGCTTCAGTAAGTGGCAATTTTGTTCGCTACAAAAATCTCGAATTTCAAAACTGCGAATACGTGAAGAGGAACGCCAGAAACTTGGTCTCTCAAACTATGGTTCAAAGTCAAAGTCGGATCATTTGGGTATGCGTTGAGGATATTTTGAAAAACCATGCAGGGGGGGTTTGGGTCAAAAATGTGACACATCCGCCGCTCTATGGTAATTGGCATATTCGTTGGTATAAAAATTCGTACATTGATCAAACTGCGAATTCGTGCTAAGTAGTACCAGTAATGTTCCTCCATAAATATGGACTCACAGCGGGTCGTATAATTTTGGTATAGTTTGGAGATATGTTTGAAAATGCTAGCAGGGGAGGTTTGGGGAAACTGCGGTGATCCTCGCGTCTTGTCCATAGTTTTGGGCAGTATTTTGCCGTATAAAATTCCGTAAATTTCAAACTGCGAATATACGTGCAGAAGCCGAATTTGGCAAATAAAATATGGCTCAAAGGGCGAATGTGTTGGCGATGGTTCGGATATTTGAAAACCTGCAGGGGGGGTTTGGGCAAAATGTGACCTCATTGCCGCTCCATAATTGGCGTATTTTCGGTCATAAAAAGTCGTAATTTCAAAGCTGCGAATACGGGAGAGAGCCAGAATTTGGCTCCCCCCAAAAATATGGTTTAAGGGTTGAATTTGGGATGTTTGTTGTATTTATAAAACTGTCAGTGGAGGTATTGGGAAAATGTGACCCATCTCGCTGTCTCAGTATATTGGACAGATTTCGGTATAAAAATCTCCGTAATTTGAAACTGGCGACTACGTGCAAGAGCCAGGAAGTTGGGCACTCCAAATATGGTTCAAGCGTCGGAATTGGGAGTGTTTGGAAATAGTTTGAAACTGCGGGTGGGTTTGGGACAAAAATGTGGACCCATCGCCGCTTTCATAAAACTTGGCATATTTTCCGGCATAAAATGTCGTAATTTCAAAACGACGAATAGCTCATAAAAGCTCAGAATTTGACTCCATAAAATGGTCTCAACTGTCAAATTGGGATTGTTGAGGATATTTTGAGGAAGACTCATGTGGAGGGTCCTTGGTCAAAGTAGTGACGGTCATGCGCCGTCTGCTGTCTAATTCGCATATTTTGTATAAATAAGTCGTTAATTTCAAACTGTGAAGTACGCCCTTTCAGAAAGCGCAGACATTTGGCTCCAAAATATGAGTTCAACTCTCGATTTTTGGGATTATGTTTGCTTGATATTTTGGAAAACTGTAGGGAGGGCTTGGCAAAATGCGATCCAATCGCTGTACTTTCAGTAAATTGGCATATTTTCCGGTAAAAAAAAGTCGTAATCTCACACAGCGAATACCTCAGAGAGCCAGCATTTGCTCCAAAATATGGCTTTAAGGGTCGTATTTGGGATGCTTTCGGATATTTGAAAATTTCAGAGGGGTTGGGCAAAATGTGACCCCATCGCCGCTCTCTAATTGAGCATCATTTTCGGTATAAAATTCGTAATTTTCAAACTGCGAATACGGCAGAGAGCCAGAATTTTGCTCCAAATATGGCTAAAGCTTCGAATGTTGGGATGTTTGGGATACTTTTGAAACTGCAGGGAGGGTGTGGGCAAACAGGCGATCCCTCGCTGCTTCTAGTAATTGGCCAGACTTTTCGGTATAAAATGTAGGAATTGTTCAAACTGCGAAACATGCAGAGAGCCAGAATTTGCCTCCAAAATACTGACTAAAGGGTCCGAATTTGGGATGTTCTTCGGAGATTTTGGAAACTGCCGGGGGTTGGGCCAAATGTGACCCATCGACCGCTCAGTAATTGGGATATTCGGTATAAAGTCGTTTAATTTCAAACGCGAATAGTGCTGAGACGCCTGAAATGGCTCCAAAAATAATTGCTCAAGGGTCGAGTTTGGAGTGTTGTGATATTTAATAAAACTGCAAAGGGGTTTGGCAAAATGTGACCCATCGCCGGCTCTCAGTAATGGCATATTTTCGGTATAAAATTTGTAATTTCTTACTGCGAATACGGGCAGAGGTCAGAATTTTCTCTCCAAAAATATGGCTCAAGCGTCGAATTTGGAATGGTTAGGGAATTTTGAAAACTGCAGGGAGGGTTGGTCGACGGTGTGATCCATCGCCGCTTTCAGTAATGGCAAATTTTCGGCATAAAAAAGTCGTTAATTCAAACTGCGAAAGCCTCAGAAATGCCAGAATTTGGCTCCAAAAGATATTGGCCTCAAGTGTCGAATTTGGGAATGTGTATAGCGATATTTTGAAAAACTTGAAAGGGGGGTTTGTGCAAATGTGAACCTTCGCAACTGTAAGTAATAAGCAATTTTCGGTATAAAAAGTCGTAGATTATAAACTGCGACTACGTGAAGAGAGGCAGGATTTGGCGCCAAAATATGGACTCATTCGTCGATATGAATGCTTAGGATATTTTGAAAACGGCAGGTGAGGTTTGGTCGAAATGTAATCCATCGCCGCTTCATTATTTGGCATATTTCGCCATAAAACTCGTAATGTCAAACTACGAATCGGCAGAGAGCCTGAAATTGGGTCCAAAATATGACGAAGGGTCGAACTTTGGGATGTTTGGGATATTTCGAAAACTTCAGGGTGGTGGGCAAAATATGACCATCGCTGATTTCAGTAATTGGCACATTTCGGTTAAAAAAATCGTAATTCAAACTGCGAATACGTGTGAGAGCCAGAAAGGCTCCAAATATTGGGCTCAAGTGTTCACAAATTTGGAATGTTTGGATATTTAAAACTGCAGTGGTGGGTTTTGGGCAAATTAGGACCAATCGCTGCTCTCAGTAAATTACATATTTACGGTATAAATAATGTGTCGTAATTTCAAACTGCGAAATACCGCAGAGAAGCAGAATTTGGATCCAAAATGAAATTAAGGCATCAAGCTGTCGAGTTGGGATGTCGGCTTATTTTGAAAACAGGTGGGGTTTGGGGCCAAATGTGACTGCCATCGTTGCTCTCATTAATTGACATATTTCCGTATAAAATCGTAATTCAAACTGCGAATACTTGTAGAGAAGCAAGAATTTGGCTCCAAAATATGGCTCAAGTGTAGAATTGGGATGTTTTGTATATATTGTAAAACTGTAGGGAGGTTTGGGTACAATGTGACCCATCGCCGCTTCAGTAATGGGCATATTTTAGCATAAAAAGGAGTAATTTCAAGATGCGAATCAGCTCAGAAAGCCAGAATTAGTTACAAAAATATGGCTACAGTGTCGAATTTGGGATGTGATGGTAGTTTTGAAAACTGAAGGGGGGGTTGGGCAACATATATATCTTCGCTACTGTCAGTAATAAGCTTTTTCGGTATAAAAAGCGAATTTCAAACTGCGAACTACGTGCAGAGAGCCAGAATTTGGTTCCAAAATATGTCAAGCGTCGAATTTGTGATGTTGGGATATTTGAAAACTGAAGGGGAGGGTTGGGCAAAGCTCTCTGCACGGTATTACGTTGAAATTACGACTTTTATACCGAAAAGTGCCAATTAGTTAGCGCGAATGGGTCACATTTGGCCCAAAACCCCCCTGAGAATTTTCAAAAAAAAACGAAAGATCACAAATTCGACCCTTAAGCCATATTTTGTAAGCCAAATTCGGCTCCTGAAGTATTCGTAGTTTGGAAATTACAGATTTTTTTTTACCGAAAATATGCCAATTATTTTAAGCAGCGATGGAATCGTATTTTGACCAAAACCACTCCCTACAGTTTTAAAAATATCCAAAATCCAAATTCGACGCTTGAACCATATTTGGATTCAAATTCTCGTCTCTGCACGTATTCACAGTTGGAAATAACGAATTTTTATACTGAAAATATGCGAATTACTGCGAGCGGCGATGGGTTATTTTGCCAGACCCCCACTTTAGGTATAAAAATATCCAACATCCGAAATTCGAGATTGAACCAATATTTTGTAGTCAAATTCTCGCTTTCTGAGCTTATTCGCAGTTTGAAATTACGACTTTTATGCCGAAAATATGCCAAATTACTGAAGCGGCGATGGCTCACATTTTGCCAAACCCACCCCTGCAGTTTTCAAAATATTCCAAAAATCCCAAATGCGACAATTGAACCATATTTGAGTGCCAAATGTTGGTTCTCTGCACTTATTCGGAGTTGTAAATTACGACTTTTTCTACCGAAAAATTATGCCAATTAATGAGAGCCGGCGATGGGTCACATTTTGCCCTAACTCCCTACAGTTTTATAATATATCACAAACATCCCAATTCTACCCTGAACCATATTTTGGAGCCAAATTCGGCTCTCTGCACGTATTCGCCTTTTGAATTACGATTTTTATACGGAAATCGCCAATACTGAGACCGGCAATAGGTCACATTTTGCCCAAACCCCTCTGCAGTTTTAAAAATATCCTGATACTCCACAAATTCGACACTTGGGGAGCCATATTTTGGAAAACAAATTCTGGCCTCTCTGCATGTATTCGCAGTTTGAAATTACAACTGTTATACCGAAAATATGCAAATATGAAGCAGCGAGGGAGATAGCTATTTGCCCAAACCTCCTCTGCAGTTTTCAAAATTATCCCAAACATCCCAAATTCGACGCTTGAGCCAATTTTGAGCCAAATTATGAGAACTGCATGTATTTCGCAGTTTGAAAATTCACGACTTTTTATACCGGAAAATACGCCAATTAACCGAGGAGAGCGATGGGTCACATTTGCCCAAACCCAAACTGCTGTTTCAAAATATCCCAAACAACCCAACGACGCTTGAACCTATTTTGGAGCCAAATATTCTGGTTCTCTGCACGTATTCGCAGTTGATAATTACGAATTTTGCCCTACCCAGAAAAATATTGCCAAATATGAGAGCGGCACATGGGCACATTTTGCCCAAAACCTCCCTCAGTTTTATATATATCACAAACATCCCAAATTCGACCCTTGAGCCTATTTTGGAGCCCAAATCTGGCTCTTACGTATTAGCAGTTGAAATACGATTTTATACCGACAATATGCCAATTAATGAAGAGCAGAGAGGGTCACATTTGCCCAAACCCCTGCAGTTTTCAAAATATCCCAAACATCCCAAATTCGAGCCTTTAGCCATATTTTAGAGCCAAATTCTGGCTTTCTGCACGTATTCGCAGTTTGAAATTACGAATTTTATACCAAAAATATGCCAATTACTTTGAGCGGAGATGAGTCACATTTTGCCCAACCTACCCTGCAGTTTTCAAAATATCCCAAACATCCCAAATTCGAAGCTTGAGCCATATTTGAGAGCTAATTTCTGGCTCTCTGCACATATTCGCAGTTTGAAATTGCGAATTTTTATACCGAAAATATGCCAATTACTGAGAGCGTCGTTGGTCACATTTTGGCCAAACCCATCTGTAGTTTACCAATTATCCCAAACATCCCAAATTCGACCCTTGAGCTATATTTTGGAGTCAAATTCTGGCTTTCTGCACGTATTCGCAGTGTTAAATTACGTTTTTCATATCGAAAATATGCCAATTACTGAGAGCGACGATGGGTCACATTTTGCCCTAATCCCCCTGCAGTTTTCAAAATATCCCAAACATCCCAAATTCAAACCTTGAACTATATTTTGGAGCCAAATTCTGGCTCTCTGCACGTATTCGCAGTTTTATATTAAGACTTTTTATTCCGAAAATGTACCAATTACTGAGAGCGGCGATGGATCACATTTAGCCTAATCCCTCCCTGCAGTTTTCAAAATATCCCAAACATCCCAAATGTGACGCTTAAGCCATAGTTTGGAGCCAAATTCTGGCTTTCTGCACGTATTCGCAGTTTGAAATTACTACTTTTTATACCGAAAATATGCCAATTACTGAGAGCAGCGATAGGTCACATTTTGCCCACACCCCTCTGCAGTTTTAAAATATATCACAAACATCCCAAATTCGACCCTTGAGCCATATTTTGGAGGCAAATTCAGGCTCTCAGCACGTATTCGCAGTTTGAAACTACGGCATTTTATACCGAAAATACGCCAAATACTGAGAGCGGCGATGGGTCACATTTTGCCCAAACCCCAACTGCGGTTTTCAAAATATCCCAAACATTCCAAACTCGACGATTGAGCCATATTTTTTAGCCAAATTCTGGCTCTCTGCGCGTATTCGCAGTTTGAAATTACGATTTTTTATATCGACAATATGCCAATTACTGACAGCGGCGATGGGTTACATTTTGCGCAAACCCACCCTGCAGTTTTCGAAATATCCCAAACATCCCATGCGAGAGGGGGCTTACTCCCGCCGTTTACACGTTGGATCTCCTCCAGTCTCCGGCAATGTTCTGGCACAGAGAAAGCTCCAACGGGTAAACGGCCGGAGTAAGCCCCCGCTCTTGCATGTAGTGAACGAATTCACTACATATATTCAATCAACCAATCGTACCTCGTTAAAATAGCGAGTAATATATTGATCATGAGAGAAACCCTGTTTTTGTTGCATGTTTCGACGTTTGAGCCGCATTAGAGCTGATGCGGAGGAGGCAAAGGCAACTTGCGAGAGTGGGGGCTTACTCCCGCCGTTGACCCGTTGAACCTCCTACAGTCTCAGGCAATGTTCTGGAACAGAGAAAACTCCAACGGGTAAACGGCGGGAGTAAGCCCCCCGCTCTCGCATGCAGTGAACGAATTCACTACATATATTCAATCAACCAATCGTACCTCGTTAAAATAGCGAGTAATATATTGATCATGAGAGAAACCCTGTTTTTATTGCATGTTTCGACGTTTCAGCCGCATTAGAGCTGATGCTGAGGAGGCAACGGCAACTTGTCTGATTAGAGCTAAAACCGCTCTAATCCGGCTGAAATGTCGAAATATGCAATAAAAACAGGGTTTCTCTCATGATCAATATATTACTCGCTATTTTAACGAGTATCAATCAATATCTTACTCGCAAATTTAGCGAGGTACGAATGGTTGATTGAAAATAATGTATTTAATGTGAATTTGCAATTAATTACGCGTATACATCAGAGTTGTCGCATATGTAATGAATTATTAACAATAAACTGACAATCCGTATTCAAGGAGAGAAACCCTGATTTTATTGCATATTTCGACGTTTCAGCTGCATTAGAGCTGTTTTTGCAGTACATCTTCTTTCTGTAACATACACGGAAAATCTGGAACATTTTAGTTAATTCTAATGAAAACACATTGATATGTGTGATTTGAACGAATAATGGACTATCTCGTCATTTTTCCCACTTTTTAAGGATTGCCAGTTTATTGTTATTAATTCATTACATATGAAACAAATCTGATTTGTATGCGTAATTAATTGCAAATTCACATTAAATACATTATTTTCAATCAACCAATCGTACCTCGTTACAATAGCGACTAAGATATTGATTAGGAGTGAAACCCTGTTTTTATTGCATATTTCGACGTTTCAGCCGCATTAGAGCTGATGCGGTTGAGGCAACGGCAACTTGTCTGATTAGAGCTAAAACAGCTCTAATGCGGCTGAAACGTCGAAATATGCAATAAAAACAGGGTTTCTCTTCTAATCAATATCTTACTCGCTAATTTAACGAGGTACGAATGGTTAATTGAAATAATGTATTTAATGTGAATTTGCAATCAATTACGCGTATACATCAGATATGTCGCATATGTAATGAATTAATAACAATAAACTGACAATCCGTATCCAAGGAGAGAAACCCTGATTTTATTGCAATTTTCGACGTTTCAGCCGCATTAGAGCTGTTTTTGCAGTATATCTTCTTTCTGTAACATACACGGAAAATCTGGAACATTTGAGTTAATTCTAATTAAAACACATTGATTTATGTGAAATGAACGAATAATGGACTATATAGTCTTATTTCCCACGTTTTTAATCATGTTTGTGACCCATCACCGCACTCAGTAATTGGCATATTTTCGGTTTAAAAAGTCGTTATTTCAAACTGCGAATATGTGCAGAGAGCCCGAATTTGGCTCCCAAATATGGCTCAAGCTTCGAAATTTGGAATGTTTGGTTTTTTTTGAAAACTGCAGGGTGGGTTTGGGCAAAATGAGACCCATCGTTGTTCTCAGTAATTGGCATATTTTCGGTTAAAAAATTCGTAATTTCAAACTGCGAATACGTGCGGAGAGCCAGAATTTGGCTCCAAAATATGGCTCAAGAGTCGATTTTGGGATGTTTGGGATAATTTCAAAACTGCAGGGAGGTTTTGGGCTAAATGCGATCCATCGCCGCTTGCCGTAATTGGCATATTTTCAGTATAAAAATTCGTAATTTCAAACAGCGAATACGTGCAGAGAGCCAGAATTTGGCTCAAAACATGGCTCAAGGGTCGAATTTGGGATGTTTGTGATATATTTTAAAACTGCAGGGGGGTTTGGGCAAAATGTGACCCATCGCCGCGATCAGTAATTGGCATATTTTCGGTATAAAATTTGTTATTTCAAACTGCGAATACGTGCAGAGAGCCGGAATTTGGCTCCAAAATATTGCAGAAGCGACGAATTTGGGAAGTTTGGGATATTTTGAAAACTGCAGGAAGGGTTTGGGAAAAATGTGAGCCATCGCCGCTTTCAGTAATTGGCATTTTTTTGGTATAAAATGTCGTAGTTTCAAAGTGCGAATACGTGCAGAGAGCCAGAATTTGGCTCCAAAATATGGCTCAAGAGTCGAATTTGAGATGTTTCGTAAATTTTGAAAACTGCAGGGTTGTTTGGGAAAATGTGACCCATCGCTGCTCTCAGTAATTGGAATATTTTCGGTATAAAAGTCGTAGTTTCAAACTGCGAATACATGCAGAGAACCAGAATTTGGCTTCAAAATATGGCTCAAGGGTCGAATTTGGGATGTTTCGGATATTTTGAAAACTGCAGGGGGGTTTGGGCAAAATGTGACCCATCGCCGCTCTCAGTTACGAATTTTTATGCCGAAAATATGCAATTTACTGAGTCATATTTTTGGAGCCAAATTCTGGCTCTCTACATGTATTCGCAGTATGAAATCCGACTTTTATACCGAAAATATGCCAATTGCTGAAAGAAGCGAGGGATCGCATTTAGCCCAAACCCTCCCTCCTGTTTTCAAAATATCCCAAACATCCCAAATTCGACGATTAAGCCATATTTTGGAGCCAAATTCTGGCTCTGCACGTATTCGCAGTTTTAAATTATGAATTTTATACCGAAAATGTGCCAATTACTGAGAGCAGCGATGGGTCACATTTTGCTCAAACCCACCCTGCAGTTTTCAAAATATCCCAAACATGCCAAATTCGTAGCCTGAGCCATATTTGGGACCCAAATTCTGGCTCTCTGCACATATTCGCAGTTTGAAATTACGACTTTTTATACCGAAAATATGCCAATTACTGAAAGAGCGATGGATCAAATTTAGCCCAAACCCTCCCTGCAGTTTTCAAAATAACCCAAACATCCCAATTTCGACCCTTGAGCCATATTTTGGAGCCAAAATCTGGCTCTCTGCATGTATTCGCAGTTTGAAATTACGACTTTTATAGCGAAAATATGCCAATTGCTGAAAGTAGCGAGGGATCGCATTTTGCCCAAACGCTCCCTGTAGTTTTCAAAATATTCCAAACAACCCAAGTTCGATGCGATGGGTCACATTTTGTCCAAGCCCCCCCATCGCTGTTTTCAAAATATCTCCAAACGTCCCAAATTCGACCCTTGAGCCATATTTTGGAGCCAAATTCTGGCTCTCTACACGTATTCGCAGTTCGAAATTTCGAATTTTTATACCGAAAATATGCCAATTAATGAGAGCGACGATGGGTCAAATTTTGACCAAACCCCCCTGCAGTTTTAAAATATGTCACAAACTTCCCAAATTCGACCCTTGAGCCATGTTTTGGAGCCAAATTCTGGCTCTCTGCACGTATTCGCAGTTTTGAAATTACGACTTTTTATACCGAAAATATGCCAATTACTGGAGCGTGATGGGTCACATTTTGCCAAACCCCCCTGCAGTTTTCAAAATATCCAAACATCCAAATTCGACCATTGAGCCATATTTTGGAGCTTAAATTCTGGCTCTCTGCACGTATTCGCAGTTTGAAATTACGATTTTATACCGAAAATATGCCAATTACTGAAAGCGGCGATGGGTCACATTTTGCCCAAACCCCCCTGCAGTTTTCAAATATCCCAACATCCCAAATCGACGCTTGAGCCATATTTTGGAGCCAAATTCTGGCTCTGCAC
>WNGS01064442.1:4316-19050 GCA_020271785.1 Procambarus virginalis
TGCACTATAGTACTGGGCTGCCGCTGACGGCACTCCTGGTCCAGCGCGCCAGTACGTACCTATATGTGTGTGTGTGCCTTCAGGGCCACTTCCAGTTCTCTGTCCAGAGGCCGATGCCTCTTGCTTCTGTTCCCGACCTCTGGCAGCCTGCATACCTTATCAAGACCCTGAGGATGGAGGCTAGCCTCGACTAGCCTATCCTTCCTGTCTAGTCCTTCCTCGTGCTCCCTATCCTGGTACTTCCTTATCTCCCTCTAGCTGGTCTCAGCCTCCTCTTCCAACTAACAGCCTCACACTAACCCTCTCACGCTGAGCTGTCCACTCTCAGCTCCCTGTCTCTAGTAGCTACAGTCTCTCAGTTTCTCTTTATTGTGTGCTGTTCTTAAGTGTCCTTTTTGGTCTCCTGTGACTTATTCCCATATACATCACCTTGAAAACATTGACATATGAGAAAGACTCATCTCCTGTAGACGGGTCGTTTATAAATGAGAAATATTATGGGTCTGAGCAGCGATCCTTGAGGTACTCTGTTTGTTACCCTACACCAGTCTCACTTCTCGCCACCCCCTCACTCTCACTCTCTGACTCCTGTCTCTTAGGTAATTCCTTTCCCATCTCAGTGCTTTTCCTCATGCTTTGCCTGCCTCTCAAATTTGTGTAATGCGGGACAATGTCAAAAACTTTATGGCAGTCCAGAAATACGTAATCAACCCAACCGTCTCTGTCCTGCCTTATTTTCGTTACTTTATCAGACAACTCGAATAAGTTCATTCGGCATGATTTCTCTTCCCTAAAGCCATGTGTGTGTGTGTGTGTACTCACCTAGTTGTGCCTGCAGGATCGAGCATTGACTCTTGGATCCCGCCTTTCCAGCCATCGGTTGTTTACAGCAATGACTCCTGTCCCATTTCCCTATCATATCTAGTTTTAAAATTATGAATAATATTTGCTTCCATAACCTGCTCCTTAAGTGCATTCCATTTTTCCACTACTCTCACGCTCACTTCCTAACATCTCTGTGACTCATCTGAGTTTCCAGCTTGCAGCCATGTCCCCTCGTTCTGTTAATATTACGTGTGAACATTTCATCTATTTCCACTTTGTCAATTTCCCTGAATATTTTATATATTCCTAGTATATCCCCTCTCTCCATTCTTTTTCTAGTGTCGTAAGGCCCAGTTCCTTCAGGCGCTCTTCATACCCCATCCCTCGTAACTCTGGGACAAGCCTCGTCGCAAACTTCTGAACATTTTCCAGTTTCCTTATGTGTTTCTTCAGGTGGGGACTCAATAATGGCGCGGCATGCTCAAAGACTGGCCTCACGTAGGCAGTGTAAAGCGCCCTAAAAGCCTCCTTACTTATGTTTCTGAATGATGTTCTCACTTTCGCCAGTGTAGATTACGCTTCTGTCGTTATCCTATTTATATGTGCCTCGGGAGTTAGATTAGGTGTTACGTCCACTCTCAGGTCTCTTTCTCGAAGCGTCACAGGTATAGGCAGTTCCCCTTCATTGTGTACTGTCCCTTTGGTCTCCTATCACCTGATCCCATTTCCATAACTTTACATTTACTGGTGTTGAATTCCAGTAGCCATTTCTCTGACCATCTCTGCAACCGGTTCAGGTCCTCTTGGAGGACCCAACAATCCTCATCTGTCACAACTCTTCTCATTAGTTGTGTGTGTGTGTGTGTGTGTGTGTGTGTGTGTGTGTGTGTGTGTGTGTGTGTGTGTGTGTGTGTGTGTGTGTGTGTGTGTGTGTGTGTGCGCGCGCGCGCGTGGAAGGGTGCACACATGGAGGAGAAAAAACACCAAAAGGCAGTGACGGTGCAGGTGTACAGAACTCTCCACACACCTGTGTGTACACCTCTACCGCTCACAGGATGGGTACGGGGTCAAATACCGCTCACAGGATGGGTATGGGGTTCACTACCACCCACGGGATGGGTATGGGGTCAACTACCACCCACAGGATGGGTATGGGGTCCACTACCACCCACGGGATGGGTATGGGGTCAACTACCACCCACAGGATGGGTATGGGGTCCACTACCACCCACAGGATGGGTATGGGGTTCACTACCACCCACAGGATGGGTATGGGGTTCACTACCACCCACAGGATGGGTATGGGGTTCACTACCACCCACGGGATGGGTATGGGGTCAACTACCACCCACAGGATGGGTATGGGGTTCACTACCACCCACGGGATGGGTATGGGGTCAACTACCACCCACAGGATGGGTATGGGGTCCACTACCACCCACAGGATGGGTATGGGGTTCACTACCACCCACAGGATGGGTATGGGGTTCACTACCACCCACAGGATGGGTATGGGGTTCACTACCACCCACGGGATGGGTATGGGGTCCACTACCACCCACAGGATGGGTATGGGGTCCACTACCACCCACAGGATGGGTATGGGGTTCACTACCACCCACAGGATGGGTATGGGGTTCACTACCACCCACAGGATGGGTATGGGGTTCACTACCACCCACAGGATGGGTATGGGGTCCACTACCACCCACAGGATGGGTATGGGGTTCACTACCACCCACAGGATGGGTATGGGGTTCACTACCACCCACAGGATGGGTATGGGGTCCACTACCACCCACGGGATGGGTATGGGGTCCACTACCACCCACAGGATGGGTATGGGGTCCACTACCACCCACAGGATGGGTATGGGGTCCACTACCACCCACAGGATGGGTATGGGGTCCACTACCACACACGTGATGCAAATCGAGCTATTAGCTCCTGGACCCGGCATTTCTAACCAATTTATGTTTCCTCTAATTATATCTACTACATATATTTCTCTCTAACACACGCGCACACACACTCAGCTTACAGGGCCGGTGGCTGTGTGGACAGCACGCTTGATACGTAGTCATGCGGACCAGGGTTCGATTCCCGGGGCCGGCAGAAACAAATGGGCAGAGTTTCTTTCACCCTAATGGCCCTGTTACCTAACAGCCGGTCGGCCGAGCGGACAGCACGCTGGACTGTGGTCCCGGGTTCGATCCCAGGCGCCGGCGAGAAACAATGGGCAGAGTTTCTTTCACCCTATGTCCCTGTTACCTAGCAGTAAATAGGTACCTGGGTGTTAGTCAGCTGTCACGGGCTGCTTCCTGGGGGTGGAGGCCTGGTCGAGGACCGGGCCGCGGGGATACTAAAGCCCCGAAATCATCTCAAGATAACCTCAAGATAGCAGTAAATAGGTACCTGGGAGTTAGACAGCTGTTACGGAGCTGCTTCCTGGGTGTGTGTGGGTGTGTGGGAAAAAAAAGTAGTTAGTAACAGTTGGTTGATTGACAGTTGAGAGGCGGGCCGAAAGAGCAGAGCTCAACCCCCGCAAGCACAACTAGGTGAATACACACACCTCACCTAGTTGTTCTTGCGGGGGTTGAGCTCTGGCTCCTTGGTCCCGCCTCTCAACTGTCAATCAACTAATGTACAGGATCCTGAGCCTACTGGGCTCTATCATATCTACACTTGAAACTGTGTATGGAGTCAGCCTCCACCACATCACTGCCTAATGCATTCCATTTGTCTACTACTCTGACACTGAAAAAATTCTTTCTAACGTCTCTATGGCTCATTGTGTGTGTGTGTGTGTGTGTGTGTGTGTGTGTGTGTGTGTGTGTGTGTGTGTGTGTGTGTGTGTGTGTGTGTGTGTGTGTGTGTGTGTGTGTTGTGTGTGTGTGTGTGTACTCACCTGTATGTACTCACCTATATGTGTCTGCAGGATCGAGCATTGACTCTTGGATCCCGCCTTTCGAGCATCAGTTGTTTACATCAATGACTCCTGTCCCATTTCCCTATCATACCTGGTTTTAAAATTATGAATAGTATTTGCTTCCACAACCTGTTCCTTGAGTGCATTCCATTTTCCCACTACTCTCACGCTAAAGGAAAACTTCCTAACATCTCTGTGACTCATCTGAGTTTCCAACTTCCATCCATGTCCCCTCGTTCTGTTACTATTCCGTGTGAACATTTCGTCTATGTCCACTCTGTCAATCCCTCTGAGTATTTTATACGTTCCTATCATGTCCCCTCTCTCCCTTCTTCTTTCTAGTGTCGTAAGGCACAGTTCCCTCAGGCGCTCCTCATACCCCATCCCTCGTAGCTCTGGGACGAGTCTCGTTGCAAACCTCTGAACCTTTTCCAGTTTCATTATATGCTTCTTCAGATGGGGACTCCATGATGAGGCGGCATACTCTAAGACTGGCCTCACGTAGGCAGTGTAAAGCGCCCTAAATGCCTCCTTACTTAGGTTTCTGAATGATGTTCTAACTTTTGCCAGTGTAGAGAACGCTGCTGTCGTTATCCTATTTATATGTGCCTCAGGAGATAGATTAGGTGTTACGTCCACACCCAGGTCTCTTTCGCGCGTCGTCACAGGTAGGCTGTTCCCCTTCATTGTGTACTGTCCCTTTGGTCTCCTATCTCCTAGTCCCATTTCCATAACTACATTTGCTTTACATGTGTGTGTGTGTGTGTGTGTGTGTGTGTGTGTGTGTGTGTGTGTGTGTGTGTGTGTGTGTGTGTGTGTGTGTGTGTGTGTGAGAGAGAGACCAAGCATCACGCCACACCAGCTGTGGAGCCAGACACACAGCCTACATCCACCACCAACATTCTCCATATCCGCATGTCTCAACAACCGCTGCTTCACGCGTTCTCCTAATCCGCCTCAACTCTTCATGTGACGTCTCTCAACATTCTCCCCGCATTGTTCTCTCATCATCATATTGAAAAAGTTGAAGTGACGACCTCTTTTGTGCGTGACGGTAAAGTTTACTGATGCCCCTGCTGATAGCTGCGCCGCCCTGACGCTCGCTCCGCCCACCTCACAGTTGCCGGCCCTCGCCAAATACCCGTTTTTCCCATACATTTTGCCAAAGTTAAGCATAAAATATCATCCTGTAACGCTAAACGGTTGAGTGGCGGCACGGAAACATTATCTTACATAACTATTTCTTAGAATGCGTAAATTTGTGGGTAAATATATATTTTTGTAAAATATTACCTGGGCGCTGTGGTTAGCAAGTGATCGCTTATTGGTTGGTATTGTGTACTCAGGTAAATCACGGCCGGTGATTGGTTGGCTGCTGGTGATATTTCACAATGCACCGGCCAGGCTACAGGCAGAGGGGTGAGGGCGGCCGCGGTGCGCGGTGCTCCACAGTTATGCTCCTGGCTCTACTTGACCCACATAGCTGTTATGGCAAGTGTGTGATGAAAGATATAGAGTAGGGTCAGAGTTTGTATTTGGCCAGGGATTATTGCAGGAAATAGATCACTGATCGGCATATTTTTGTTTTGTTAGGATTGCGCGTGTACATATACATTTATATGTATATATCAGCCACTGCATATACACATACGTGAATACATATATACATTGTCACCACTTAACAACAAGAAAGGAATGATATATGGTCCTAAGCAGCCGAAAGTTGAAAAGGCAGGTGTTGGAGGTGTAGTTTTTTTTTTTTTTTTTTTTTGGGCAGGGATATTCCTGCGCGGGCCCACAAAGTGTTGCTTGTTTCTGTTTTACTTGGGCGGAGTGTGAGTATTTATTACTCGTATGGTCGCTTCAGTAAGATTTTGCCATATGTTTTAACAACTTCTTCTGCTCTGTTGAAGCTAACTTGAAATCTTAATGGATTTGTACTGCACTGTTAGATAATGTTCCAGTGGTGTGTCGGGCATTTCTCCACAGTGCTGACATTTCTTCTCATCTTCCAGAACCTGTAAGCCTATTTCCCATGCACATGGGTACCCAAGCCTGATGCGATGTAAGTGTACTTCTGTTGTTCTATCTGCTCCCTTTCATCAAACTAAGTGGTTCGTATTGGTTGTCTTGTACCAACCCGCAGATCCTCATGTTGCAACAGCTGTGTGTGGTCAGTGTTCATCTTTTTGTTTTGCTCTGTTTCTAATTACTTTCTAAATCTGTAATGACTCTGTGAGTATCTGTGGATGTTATGTTTACTTTCTTCTCGTTGCAAGTTTTGCAGCTTCGTCTGCAATGTCATTTCCTATTATTCCCACATGACTTGGCACCCAGTTGATAAGTACCCGACGGCCTTGTCGTTTGAGTGTTTGCATTAATGATATGACAGTTGTGATCATATGTATGTTATCACATATGTGTTCTTGTTACAAGGTTTCAATGGCGGTTCTCGAATCTGTATGATAACATTTGTCGGTGTTCAGCAGAGCATGTTCCAAAGCCTTATGAATGGCTAGCATCTCTATTTGTAAAGTCGAACCCCATTTGAGAGCCTCTAACTATGTACAGAGTTTTCCTGCATTAACCGCAGCTCCGGTTTCTTGTCCCTGCTGGTCTACTGATCCATCTGTGAAGTATGTGAAGCTGTCGGATGCCAAGTTTGCTTCTATATGCATCTGTGCAATGTTACGTAGCAGATGAGGATTTGTCTGGTTCTTTTTTCCTTCAATAACCTAATCTTAAAGTCTGCTGGCGGATATTCCCAAGGGGCTTGTATAACAAAGTCTGCATGTATTTCGTCGACACCCTTCTCAGTGACTGTATTTGTTATATCGAATGTATTGATGGTGTTTATCGCACATGGGCCCACCTGTTGCTATTGGAGGCTCTTCTGTCCGAGTTAGTGCTCCAGTGATTAATCTTTAAGTGAACTGATTCTAGGTCTAGTCAATATCTTGGTGAGCATGCACGCAGCGATCCCTTTTACCCTTATTTCAATCGACGTTAGCTTGGTTCTAGTCTTAGGTTCAGTATTTTAGTCCATCTGGGAGCTCCTGTTATGACTCGCAATGCATCATTTTGAATAACCTCAACGTTTGCCCACTGACCAGGAGAAAGAGTGAGTAAGGCAGGCGCTACATAATCAACTAGGGAACGAACGGCGTGTATGTAAAACATTTCTTAACACTTTGTGTCCCGCTCCTAGACGGGGCCCTGTGATTGCTCTCATTATATTAGTCGTGATTTTGCTTTCTCCTTCAGATATTGAATTTGCTTGTTGAAAGTCATTTTAGAATCTATCCACACTCCGAGATATTGATAGTGTGTATGTAACCCACTGAAGGTTAATGTCTTGAATGCGTAGGTGCCTGTCTGGAGTGTTGCCGCTAGTCTCATTACCTTAGAATTCTGTACAGATATTTTTAGCCCTAAAACGCTGCATTTTCTGATGTTACTTTAGAGGTGTAGTTGAACCGTGCAAGACCCTGTAGGTGTGGGCACACATGGCCACCAGGTGTGGGCACACATGGCCACCAGGTGTGGGCACACATGGCCACCAGGTGTGGGCACACATGGCCACCAGGTGTGGGCACACATGGCCACCAGGTGTGGGCACACATGGCCACCAGGTGTGGGCACACATGGCCACCAGGTGTGGGCACACATGGCCACCAGGTGTGNCACTCCTGCCTCCTGGCGGCCATCAAGCTCACCATCTTGGTCACCTCCTTCACTGCCGTCACCACCCTGGGGGGGGGGGGGGGTACTGTTACAGGGGCCTCTCACTGCTGGCCACGGCACTGTTACACATGCTTCCTAATTTCATTGCTCTTCTAGAATTGGATTTCGTGATCGCTTTTCCTACCTACTGACAGCCGAAACAAAATTCTTAGGCCTATTGGGTCTCTCTCTGTCCTTTTATGCAGAGTGTGTGTGTGTGTGTGTGTGTGTGTGGTGTGTGTGTGTGTGTGTGTGTGTGTTGTGTGTGTGTGTGTGTGTGTGTGTGTGTGTGTGTGTGTGTTCACCTATTTGTGCATGCGGGGGTTGAGCTTTTGACTCTTGGGTCCCGCCTCTCAACTGTCAATCAACTGGTGTACAGATTCCTGAGCCTACAGGGCTCTATCATATCTACATTTGAAACTGTGTATGAGTCAGCCTCCACCACATCATTGTCTAATGCATTTCATTTATTAACTTTCTGACACTGACAAAAATCTTTTAATTGTCTCTGTGGCTCATCTGCAACCCATCCTCCGAATTGATAGTACGATTTAATACTAAGTGTAATAAGTACACTTTCTTACTGCCATAAACAGTGCATAATTGCACTTATGGGGCTGTTACATTTACCCAACTCCCTCCCCCGATTTAATTCTTCTCGTTTTCTGTTAAGACACTTAGAATTTCAGGATGAAGTTTTCAATTAACAATACACAAGTTTTAAATATCAGGAATTTCTTTTTCAGGTTTATTAAACAATATAGATTTTATACAAAATTTTAAAATATCTTTTTACTTTACAATTTATTGATATATTTTAGTTTTGTTTTATTCATTTTATAAAACTGTAATATCAATATAGCTATACGTTAAGTACTAATTGTAATTAAGAAGCAATAAAATTATTATCTTAAAAAACTAAGACGGTTAGGTGAGATTGTGGTTTTCTATTCAGTTTTTCAGGTAAACTCAAATATTCACAATATATTTGACAGTATGATTTAATACCAAGTGAAAATAAGTACAATTCCTAACTGCTATGAATAGTACATTATTGCACTTATTTGTCTTCTTACATTTACCTCCCCATTTTTGGAGGACGGGCTGTGGTGGGTACTAAGTTTCCACCCGTGTCCCCTTGTTCGTGTCCCACCCGTGCTGAAGAGTTGGTCTTTGTCCACCCTGTCAATTCCCTTGAGAATTTTGTAGGTGGTTATCATGTCTCCCCTTACTCTTCTGTTTTCCAGGGATGTGAGGTTCAGCTCCTTTAGTCTTTCCTCGTAGCTCATTCCTCTCAGTTCCGGGACGAGACTGGTGGCATACCGCTGGATCTTCTCTAACTTTGTCTTGTGTTTATCTAGGTATGGACTCCAGGTTGGAGCTGCATACTCCAGGATTGGTCTTACATAAGTGGTATACAGGATCCTGAACGATTCCTTACACAAGTTTCTAAAGGCAGTTCATATGTTGGCCGCAAATGATATTCTTTTGATGTGGGCCTCTGGGGACAGGTTTGGTGTGATATCAACCCCCAGATCTTTCTCTCAATTTGACTATTGCAGGATTTCACCTCCCAGATGATACCTTGTGTTCAGCCTTCTGCTCCCTTCGCCTAATTTCATTACCTTACACTTTCCTGAGTTGAACTTTAGCAGCCATTTTCTAGACCATTCCTCCAGTTTGTCCAGGTGATCCTGTAGTCTCTGTTTATCTTCATCCGTCTTGATTCTTCTCATAATTTTTGCATCATCAGCAAACATTGAGAGGAACGAGTCTATATCCCTCCGGAAGATCGCTTACATATATTAGAAACAGGATGGGTCGAAGTACTGAGCCCTGTGGGACTCCGTTGGTGACATCTCGCCACTCTGATGTCTCCCCTGTGTGTGTGTGTGTGTGTGTGTGTGTGTGTGTGTGTGTGTGTGTGTGTGTGTGTGTGTGTGTGTGTGTGTGTGTGTGTACGTATGTGTGTGTGTGTGTGTGTGTGTGTGTGTGTGTGTGTGTGTATGTATGTGTGTGTGTGTGTGTGTGTGTATGTATGTGTGTGTGTGTGTGTGTGTGTGTGTGTGTGTGTGTGTGTGTGTGTGTGTGTGTGTGTGTGTGTGTGTGTGTGTGTGTGGACCAGGTGGGAATCTCCTCATCTGATTACCATTGTCTGCAAACATCGACAACTGTGTGTACGTGAGCATTTAAACTGACTCTTATGTGACTGTACAGCCTCAAGCTCCAGTGCTTGGGCCCCCTGCCTGCTTTCCAAGAACCGGTTGTCTAACTCAATAACGACCTAACTATTTAACATATCTGCTTTTGAAGTCACGAGTGATCTTTCTTTCTTTCCACTATTATTTTTAACATTTTACTCTAAATTACAACTTTCAAACATATCTGTAACTGTATTTCTCAAGCTTGCATCAGTGTCTTCGTCTTCGATTAGTATTCATTATGAACATTGTATCTTTTCCCACCTTGTTCATCCCCCTAAGTATTTTGTAAGTCTCTATCATGTCTCCTCATTTGATGCAATGAGGCTTGGTTTACTCACCAAGCTGGGGAAGATATTCATGTTCTACACGGAGTGCCAAGTTAAAGTAAACTAACATCACCGTTAACCACAATCAACAATGAGAGTTAACCTCTAGGTATACACCCACACTCATAAGCTACGGACCTGTACCTACATGGACGATCCAATACGAATCATGGCATCATATTAGCATAATGTACATTTTGTTTATCATAAGTCCAACCTGGTCCACATTGCCCTGTTTGTCATAATATTAATTGTGGGTGTGCGACGGTGGGTACCCGGGTATGGTCTGGAGTACCGGGTACACTGTGACCATCACCACAACCTACCGGGTACCCGGGTATGGTCTGAGGTACCGGGTACACTGTGACCACCACCACAACCTACCGGGTACCCGGGTATGGTCTGGGGTACCGGGTACACTGTGACCACCGCCACAACCTACCGGGTACCCGGGTATGGTCTGGAGTACCGGGTACACTGTGACCACCACCATAACCTACCGGGTACCCGGGTATGGTCTGGGGTACCGGGTACACTGTGACCACCACCACAACCTACCGGGTACCCGGGTATGGTCTGGGGTACCGGGTACACTGTGACCACCGCCACAACCTACCGGGTACCCGGGTATGGTCTGGAGTACCGGGTACACTGTGACCACCACCATAACCTACCGGGTACCCGGGTATGGTCTGGGGTACCGGGTACACTGTGACCACCACCACAACCTACCGGGTACCCGGGTATGGTCTGGGGTACCGGGTACACTGTGACCACCGCCACAACCTACCGGGAACAAAATACCGGGGCGGTGAAGGGGGCGCCTGGTTCATGGGGTGTCTGGAGCCCCGTCAGCCCCTCACTCCCTCGGGTAATGTTCCAACAAGTTTACTAAACCCGCCTAATTAATTTTAAAGCGAAGTGCAAACACGCGTCGCTCCCCAGGGGCTGACAGCTCCCCCGGGGGCCCTCACAGCTCCCCCGGGGGCCCTCACAGCTCCCCCGGGGGCCCTCACAGCGCCCCGGACAGTGGAAAAAAGAGCCCAGACATTTAGGGAGAAATTTAGTGCGAAAAATGTATTTTCTTTTATGACTTTAGTTTATATGTACGAAGTCCGTTCTTTTAGGTAAATTATTATTTCATTTTCTCTACCGAATTTTCTTCATTCAAGCGTATGAGGCCTAGACGGTCTCAAAGAAAATGTCATGTTGAACTTGAAACTTTTCTCTGACCTATGAGATGGGACTTGTTGTATATTTTTTTTAATTGGACCTGACGCGGGCCAGTAAGGAACATGTTTCGCAGAAGCTCTCTTCAACATCTTCGGAGTCAGAGGGAAGGTGAAAGTGGGTATAGGGGGCAGGGATTGTGGGAGAGGGGGGGGGGTCGCCCCACCTGGTGTCGGCGAGGGAAGAAGTGGAGGTGGGGAGGGGGGTTCTAGCGAGGGAGGGGGCGGGTCCCCCCTCCGTGTGTGTGAGGAGGCCATAAGGGCCAGAATAGTGAGCAGGGAAGGCCAGGGCCCAGGCGTGAAGCACACGACTCCTGGCCACACAACCCATCCATTACCACTATCGCGCTACACCAATGGCCGCACTCACATATATTACTTCCCTCATTCCTCCTCCTCCTTCTCCTCCTCTTCCTTCTCCCCCTTCTCCTCCTCCTCCTTCTCCTCCTCCTCCTCATCCACCTGTCCCTCGTCCCTCCCACTCTCATTCTCTGTCCATAAAACGCGAAGACGGGGAGAAGCCACTGGGAGCGATCACGGGTCCCCGTCCCAAGACCTCGGGGTCTGGGACAGTCCCCGTCCCAAGACCTCGGGGTCTGGGACAGTCCCCGTCCCATCCTGTCCATTAAACCTGAGCATGATATACCGTGACCGCGTGTATATATAAGGTGAACTAATAGAGCAAGAACTGGGCAATGTGATGTTATAGTGGCCAGAATACCCCTGGGATATAGACGTATCTGGCAGCTTTCTCAATACTCGAATGTCGAATTTCGAACTCAAGTGTCGAATACACCATGTGTGTCAACTTTGTGAAAGTGTCGAATACACCATGTGTGTCAACTTTGTGAAAGTGTCGAATACACCATGTGTGTCAACTTTGTGAAAGTGTCGAATACACCATGTGTGTCAACTTTGTGAAAGTGTCGAATACACCATGTGTGTCAACTTTGTGAAAGTGTCGAATACACCATGTGTGTCAACTTTGTGAAAATGTCGAATACACCATGTGTGTCAACTTTGTGAAAGTGTCGAATACACCATGTGTGTCAACTTTGTGAAAGTGTCGAATACACCATGTGTGTCAACTTTGTGAAAATGTCGAATACACCATGTGTGTCAACTTTGTGAAAATGTCGAATACACCATGTGTGTCAACTTTGTGAAAGTGTCGAATACACCATGTGTGTCAGCTTTGTGAAAGTGTCGAATACACCATGTGTGTCAGCTTTGTGAAAGTGTCGAATACACCATGTGTGTCAACTTTGTAAAAGAGAAAACATGCACTCCCTTGAACATTATATTGTAGAATGTCCCATACTGGCTGACTTTCGCCCTCCTGGGCTGAGGTATGCTGAACTGTGTGACTACTGTATGAGTACTGGAACACTTGATGATATATTGGACTTGTACCCAAGATTGACCATGTAATGTATCAATTATACAATGTATGTGATGTAACTATATAACCTGAGCTTGTAAAAGCATCTTAATCACCTTCAGTGGTTAAGTGCTTAATTACACACTAGTTTCTATAACAGCTCTCTTACCCTGTCAGAGTAGGACATATATATATATATATATATATATATATATATATATATATATATATATATATATATATATATATATATATACATGCAAACAAGCCTGAATGGTCCCCAGGCATATATGGAACTGAAAACTCACACTCCAAAAGTGACTCGAACCCATACTGCCAGGAGCACTCTGCAACTGGTGTACAGGACACATTAACCACTCGACCATCACGACCGGACAAAAGATGTTGGTAGCCGAGGCTAATTTCCCATCGTCCCGCCGGCATTCTGATGGTAATCTTGGGCATAGTATTTTATCAAATCACCTCATTCTTTGGTGCACACGTGAGGAACACAAATTCGAACAAGCCTGAATGGTCCCCCAGGCATATATGCAACTGAAAATTCACTGAGCAATGCAACTTAAATTGTGTTCCTCACATGCGCCCCAAAGATTGAGGTGATTTGATAAAAATACTATGCCCAAGATTACCATCAGAGTGCTGTCGGGATGATGGGGAATTAGCCAGAGCTACCATCATCTTTTGTCCGGTCGTGATGGTCGAGTGGGTAAGGTGTCCTGTACACCAGTTGCAGAGTGCTCCTGACATTATGGGTTCGAGTCACTTCTGGGGTGTGAGTTTTCAGTTATATATATTTGATACACTGTGTATGAAACATTTGACGTTGTTGTTGTTGTTTTAGATTTAGCTACTCAGAACGAAGTGTGCAGGTAGCACGGGCTATGGTGAGCCCGTGACATTTGACATAACTCTTGCTTTTTATTGGTTTTGGGTGAGCTGGTTACATGAGAATGAAAGTAACTGCAGAGGACCTATTGGCCAAGACGGTGCCTTGAAGTGGGTAGAATATAGTTGTGCATTAATTGGCTGTTGATTGCTGGTGTTGACTTTTTGATGTGTAGTGCACTACACATCAAGAAGTCAACAGAAAAAGCAGAGCTCAACTCCCGCAAGCACAACTAGGTGAATACACACACTCACACACACACACACACACACACACACACACACACACACACACACACACACACACACACACACACACACACACACACACACACGTCGGACTGGCGAATAGTAACGAATGGAGTACCTCAAGGATCGGTTCTCGGACCAATCCTCTTTCTAATTTACGTAAATGATATGTTTACAGGATTGGAATCCTACATGTCAATGTTTGCGGATGACGCAAAACTAATGAAAAGAGTTGTGACAGATGAGGATTGTAGGATCCTCCAAGAGGACTTAAACAGGTTGCAGAGATGGTCAGAGAAATGACTACTGGAGTTCAACACGAGTAAATGTAAAGTTATGGAAATGGGATCAAGTGATAGGCGACCAAAGGGACATTACACATTGAAGGGGAACTGCCTACCTGTAACGGTTCGAGAAAGAGACCTGGGAGTGGACGTAACACCTAATCTAACTCAGGCACATATAAATAGGATAACGACAGCAGCGTACTCTACACTGGCGAAAATTAGAACTTCATTCAGAAACCTAAGTGAGGAGCCTTTTAGGGCACTTTACACTGCCTACGTGAGACCAGTCTTAGAGTATGCCGCGCCATCATGGAGTCCCCACCTGAAGAAACACATAAGGAAACTGGAGAAGGTTCAGAGGTTTGTGACGAGGCTTGTCCCAGAGTTACGAGGGTTGGGGTATGAAGAGCGTCTGAAGGAACTGAACCTTCCGACACTAGAGAAAAGAAGGGAGAGAGGAGATATGATAGGGATATAAAATACTCAGGGGAATTGACAAAGTGGAAATAGATGAAATGTTCACACATAATAGTAACAGAACGAGGGGACATGGGTGGAAGTTGGAAACTCAGATGAGTCACAGAGATGTTAGGAAGTTTTCCTTTAGCGTGAGAGTAGTGGAAAATGGAATGCACTTAAGGAACAGGTTGTGGAAGCAAATACTATTCATAATTT
>WNGS01064442.1:53942-65928 GCA_020271785.1 Procambarus virginalis
GTGTGTGTGTGGGACTACCCAGCGTGTACACCTTGCTCATACACACATCTGTGTGTGTGTGGGGCTACACAGGCGTGTACACCTTGCTCATACACACATCTGTGTTAGTTAAGCAGTTAGCACTGCCATTCACCGGGAGCAGAAAAGTCCTATAAATATGAAAAACTGGACTATGAGTACAACATTGCCTGTACTGGACGGGAGACCGCGAGGCAAGAGCACCAAGAACGTTCTCAAATATTTGGCTTCTGACTTCACTGATACGACCAGAGACTGCATAGTTTCTCGCCGCTTCAGTGTAGGAGTCCAGAGGTGGACCACCCTCTGTAGTCTTGTTTCTGGCCAGCATCTGAGCACCTCGTGAACACCAAGAGTCAGGCTGCACATTATAGCCATACTTTATTGTGTGGATTACTCAAGTAATCCACTAGTACTTTATTGTGTGGATTACACAAGTAATCCGCTAGTACTTTATTGTGTGGATTACACAAGTAATCCGCTAGTACTTTATTGTGTGGATTACACAAGTAATCCGCTAGTACTTTATTGTGTGGATTACACAAGTAATCCATTAGTACTTTATTGTGTGGATTACTCAAGTAATCCGCTAGTATTTTATTGTGTGGATTACACAAGTAATCCACTAGTACTTTATTGTGTGGATTACACAAGTAATCCATTAGTACTTTATTGTGTGGATTACACAAGTAATCCACTAGTACTTTATTGTGTGGATTACACAAGTAATCCACTAGTACTTTATTGTGTGGATTACACAAGTAATCCACTAGTACTTTATTGCGTGTGGATTACACAAGTAATCCGCTAGTACTTTACTGTGTGGGTTACACCTGTTCGTTCCACTTCATCTGAAATGATTTATTTACAACACTTACGAATAAAGCTTCAAAATCTTAATTTAACCCATTATGTATAAAATATATAAATATTATACCTAATATAAGGTATTATATTAGCCAGGCTAATATAATATATATTATATAATAATTACTAAATATTTATTAATATATTAGCCAGGCGTATATATATATATATATATATATATATATATATATATATATATATATATATATATATATATATATATGTGTGAGAAAATTGCATAAACGCGCAAGCCATATATCACTAAGAATTCTTTGACCCGGCCAGGATTCGAACCCATGCCGTCCAGGATCACCCCTAAACGTACACAGTACCGTGACCACCGCACCAATGATCGTCTATCATTGATCATTGGTGCGGTGGTCACGTACTGTGTACGTTTAGGGGTGATCCTGGACGGCATGGGTTCGAATCCTGGCCGGGTCAAAGAATTCTTAGTGATATATATATATATATATATATATATATATATATATATATATATATATATATATATATATATATATATATATATATATATATATATATATGACAATGTCAGACCAAGGAGGAAAAATGAAACAGGAATTTCCTTAAGTACTTTCGTATATTAATACATCTTCAGAAGGAGTGACTCCTTCTGAAGATGTATTAATATACGAAAGTACTTAAGGAAATTCCTGTTTCATTTTTCCTCTGTGGTCTGACATTGTCACATTTTTAATCACGTGTTTATTTTCGTGATACACACACACACACACACACACACACACACACACACATATATATATATATATATATATATATATATATATATATATATATATATATATATATATATATATATATATATATATATTAGCCAGGCTACGACCGGGCCGCAGGGACGCCAAGCTCCGGAAACACTTCAAGGTAATAGCTCAAGTTCTCTAATAAATCGATTTTTCTGAAATGACATGTTTTTCATTTCTATTCCACTTTCCATTCTTATGGAATGATTAAACTTTCCGTTACATTATACATGATTCGATTTTGTTATTTGAACGTAAATTTTTTTATTAAACGTAACGTAACGTAACATAACGTCAGTATATCATGTTTATAATATAATAATAATATTAATTGGAATAAACCAGTTTGGAATATTTTATATTGTATACAACAGAACTTCAAATGATCCCTCAAGGATTCGAACCTAGGCCACCAGCAGGGTAGCAGCTCAGCACAATACCCACTTAACCAACGATAGTATGATAAGTGTTGGAAGGTGGAGGAGGGACCTGCTGGCATCCAACACCCCGCAACACGTGGTGAATGGCCTCCTCCAGCCTCACACGCACCATGCTTGCTCCTCAGTGTTGTTCTTAGCATGCTGCAAGAATTTATGACCTACAGCGCCCATTCCTCCAAGAGTGTAGCGGTGGTGGGAGATGCTCGGAGAGGCCTCACGACCCTCCTGCACTTACCACACTATCCTTCCTTGAATCCATATAGCACTGGGCTGCTATCCCCATGGTCTAGATTCGAATCCTCTAGGGCATCCTTTGAAGTTCTGTTTAAAACTTGATGCTTGGGGACCATTGAAGTTTTGCACACACACACACACACACACACACACACAGCCGTGTGTGGGTCCCTGTGGAGCCGGTGGCCGAGCGGACAGCACGCTGGACACGTGATCCTGTGGTCCCGGGTTCGATCCCGGACGCCAGTGAGAAACGATGTGCAGAGTTTCTTTCACCCTATGCCCCTGTTACCTAGCAGTAAATAGGTACCTGGGAGTTAGTCAGCTGTCACGGGCTGCTTCCTGGTGTGTGTGTATGTGTGGTGTGGGATTAACAAAAAATAGTTGTAGTAGTAGAAACAGTTGATTGACAGTTGAGAGGCGGGCCGAAAGAGCAGAGCTCAACCCCCGCAAGCACAACTAGGTAAATACACACACACGTTGATAGACAGAACCGTCAGTCTTAACTACGGGCTCACCATAGCCCGTGCTACTTGGAACTTCTTGTTACAGGTAGCGAATCTTTAACAACAACAACAACGTCAGTCTTAGCCTAGTTAGCAATTTTCGCCGTACCTACTAGACAATGTTTCCGTTGTATCTTGGAGGGAATTACTATCATATCCGATATTAATGTATCTGAATGATTTCTTAAGTTATTATTTAATATTTGTCCAAATTTTACTTATGTTTGGCAAAAATGAGGAAAATTCAACCTATTGAGGTTAGCTGAGGCTGATAAAGAAACTGAAAATCCTTAATAATATATTTTGTTCGTAAATATTTTCTCATTCGTTGAATACATTCAGTTCAACACATGATATGCGTTTTATAATATTTTGATTCAAAAGTGACTTAGGTGAGTCAAAAGTGACTTAGGTGAGTCAAACTGACTCACCTATCTTAAATAATATAATAAAGTAAATAACTTTTTTTTATACATTGAACTGACAGAAATTCACTTCAATCTGCATAATGCTAGGAGCGGTGCCCGACGGTGTCTGGCGGTGCCCGGCGGTGCCCAGCAGTGCTCGACGGTGCCCGGCGGTACCCCGGCAGTGCCCGACGGTGTCTGGCGGTGCCCCACAGTGCCCGACGGTGCCCTTTCCCTCAGAAAATCTACTAAGAAACAATGAAACATCTATATAGGCCTCACAAGAAATATTATTATTATGACCGCCAAAGACTCAATAGGAATCACACCAAATACTTCACTCTTGACTTCATGAAAATCGCTCTATAAATGCTAATATTTCTTAAAGACTAACGTAGGCCTATCCTGACCAGCCTATCTCCGGCCCGTACCCCAGACCAGTCACTCCCCTCCTGGAAAAATGGCCGAGTCTAGCCTCAAGCATCTGGCCTTTAACTTTGAATAGACAGACATTCTCTTATAATATAGATACTATTTTTTTAATCTAACCTTATCTAACCCAAATATGACGAGTATCTATTTAATTCTATTTATGTATTTTGGTATTATATGATTATTCCGAAGCGTCTAACAAATTTTGACATATATTAAATGATTTGACTCCGACAATGATTATACAAAACTGAAATCACAAGGGTCATATTACATGTGTTGTTAAGTCCCATGATATATGTTGCCTACGTGTAAAACATCATAATAGGATTAAACAGCCTTTCTTGTCTGTAAATCATATAAACAGCCTACATTTCTTCCTTATAGTTCATTAAGTTAGCGTGAGGGCTTGTGTCGCTTCCCTTCACTGTCACGCGTCAATGTTTATGATATGACGAGGCTTGAGAGTTGTTGTATTAGAGCTGAGTGTTGATGCAGAGTGAGGCCCGGATGGTGTGTTGATGGCGACCGCTGATCCTTGCTCGTCTTCCTTGCTAAGGCTGCGTGGGCCGTGTTCCGGTGGTTTGAGTTGTATGAATACGTCACACGTGTCTTAATGCTTTGAATGACTGGCCATGTTGACCAGACCACACACTAGAAGGTGAAGGGACAACGACGACGTTTCGGTCCGTCCCGGACCATTCTCAAGTCGAATGGTGCAGGACGGACCGAAACGTCGTCGTCCCTTCACCTTTTAGTGTGTGGTCTGGTCAACATACTTTAGCCACGTTATTGTGACTCATCGCCTGCATGACTGGCCATGTTTAGCCAGTGCTTTGACTACTTGATATTTTACATGTAGTGTGAGAAATTTTCTGCCCCTAATATGTGCTCGATATTAAAAGGCATTTGGAGAGTTAGAATTAAGTACTTGTATGAAATTACTTCCGGTACTATGATGCCGGAAACAGTGAAGGAGGTATAATGTTCAACTCTCTCTGGAACATCGCAGTGGATACAATGTTCATTTACTTCTGTCGTGTATTTATAGCTCTGTGCTGCTAGTGTGAAATGTCCCTGCCTTAGTCTGGCCATTGTTGTGTCTGCTCTGTTTTGTACCGGAAGTGTTTCCAAGTATTCAGGTCTTTTTTTATGGTGTGTATTGAAGAGCATGATGTTGACCATATATGGTGCCATAATATACTGAAGAGCATGATATTTACTATATATGTTCATATATATTGAACAGCATGATGTTTACCATTTATGGTTCCATAATATTTTGAAGAGCATGATGTTTACCATTTATGGTTCCATAATATACTGAAGAGAATGGTGTTTCCTGCAAAATTTTGGTCGCTGGAATAGTATAGGCTCCTCTTTGTGCAATATGGGTAACTGGATGAGGTGTGATGCGAGCCGGATCGTGCCTCACTTTTTCTAGTAGATCTACAAGTTCTCTGTGGAGCACTTCGCAGTGTGCCAGGACCCACCGGATGGCTATAATAATTTATATCCATATTCCAATTAGGATATGTCATATCCTATTGAAGGATGTTTGTCGAAGTGCTGCAGGCATGGAGAGAAAGCTCTCTGCATGGTTCACTGTATCATGTAATGGCTTAAACTGCATTTTTGGAGTCGCTACGGACTGTGTAATTTCCCATCTGGTATTGTTGTTATTATCTGAAGGGCTTGGAACAAAGATTACAGTTCCGCTGTGGATGTTGGTCATTAGTTGGGTAGCCGTCATCCGTGTTTGAGGGGGTAAAGCAAGAATTATAACGTGTTAAAGACAGGCTTCATTGTTTTTAGGATGCTATGTCCATCTATGTGAACTGCGGTGGTATTGGGGGGCCTACGGGCTCACCATAGCCCGTGCTACTTGGAGCTTTGTTCCAGGTAGCGAATCTTTAACAACAACATGGTATTGGGGAGTAGCAGTTTTTCATCGTGGAGGCGAAGGTTGAAGCTATGGATGAGTTTGGTGCGGATTTTGATATATTGTCTGTAGCTGTGTTGATATTTTATGAGTTGTGTAATACCAGGGAGGGAGGGAGGGGGGGGGGGGTGGAAAGGAGGGATAACAACAGTTGGTTTTCGCAGTTTGGAAAATAGGTGTTACTGTACTAATGATATCTGTGGCTGGTGTTGGGATGGTTGTGTGGCGCTGGTGAGTATGTGGTTGTTGTTGTTGTTGTTAAAGATTCGCTACCTGGAACAAGAGTTCCAATTAGCACGGGCTATGGTGAGCCCGTAATTTGATGAGTATGTGGTGGAGGGGGGGGGGGTGTTAGGTAATTGTCGGGTTTATTTTTGAGAGGTATGGAGGTGTTTGGTATATATAGTAATGCACAGTTGACAGTTGGTCTACATCTCTATACATCATATAAGCAGTCTACATGTCTATACATTATGTATGTAATATGTATACATGCATACCTATAAATTTCGTCTTTAATAAGAAAACGCATAAGAAAAGCTACTCGTATGTAATTTTTGTCGGCGAATTGATAAAAAAATGCTAAGAATTAGCCTGCTAAAAAAAGGTTGCATCAACTGTATCACGCGTAAACTGAATACTTGATTCATAAATGTTTGTTTAATACATTTATAGTTTGGTTAGTTTACACAGACTTACAGTAAATTATTTACCTAAGAAGAAGTCATAATAACTAACATAACAGGTAATATCTGTAATTATAAATGTATACTCAAGAATTTTATTCAGATTTAGAAGCTACATTTATCGATGATTTTAAAGTCAAATCAAATTCAAATTCAAAATCAGAAACTATTTCCGTAACAGCTCATATAACCGTTAGAATAACGGCTGAACTAAACAGGTGAACATCAGTCTAAATCAAAGCTTACATTTTGGCTTAAAGTGAGCAACAGTTAGCATACAAATTGAAAGGTGAAATATTTGTATATTCTCTCAGCAATATTGGCAGGTAATTAATTAAGCCTGCCTGATGTAGCAAGCGATTCACATAGCCTTACGTGTCCAGTCATACTTGACGCTCGGACGGTTAAAATAAAAATTTACGAGTTTAGAGAGTGATTAAAACTATTTGCGTCAGTCGTGCGTAGTGTAGCTGTGTCACTATTTCGTCTCCGTCAAGAGCATGTAGGGAAAGTTAGATTATGGGTAGTTGACAAGGAAATAAAGTGCTATGGTTTTTGTTTCACCAAGTTTTCTTGCTGTGTCAGGCTTGCCTTCCCGCTGAAGGTAGCTCAAATTGCTCTCTATATATTAAAACTGGGTATTTCGTAGGCTTATACATCTTGTCCATACATTTGGAATGGTCGACGGCCTCACTTCTTGCAGGTCGTCGTTCAATTCCCCGATGGTGTAAGTTATTGGGCACTGCCTTCAGTCATTCCTCCTATACCAGCTCCTGTCCTGTCTTCATAATCCCTTCCAAGTGCTATATATTCATACTGGCTTAGAGCTTTCTCCTGATATACCTCACCTTAGGCCTACACTAGACTAGTTCCCGAAAATAGACACTGTTCACTTTTGGAATTTCCACGAACTGGTAAACTTTAATTTCAACGATTGATAAACTGTTTTGGGTTTGGTAAATTTATTTTCATGTTTTTAAATCCGACAAATATTTACAAAGCTGCACGGTCTGGCCTTTACGATATAATATCCGGTAATTGGAAGATGTGTCGGATAACAGACATATATGTCGGATATACGGCATGAGAGTTACATATGTTGGAGTATATACAGAGTTGTGAATGTGAACACCTACAATGTGAACATCTACAATGTGAACACGTACAATGAGAACATGTACAATGTGAACACACAGATAGTAAGAACAATGTGAACACACCTACAGCGTGAACACACTGACAATGTAAATATACTTACAACTGTACTAGAAAATTTACTAATCATGTCAAACTTCAAAAAATTCATCAATTTATATTTATTCCAGGAATGTTTGGATAATTTTTTCACCAGGATATGTTTATTTAATAGTTTAAACATAGCTTACGTTAGATATTTCCAAACCTCGGCCAATATTTCCTGTGCAGTAGAGAGCCTAGTCTATCGTTCGTCCCAGGTGCGTGGGTCTCTAGGTCTATGCATGAAATGTCCTTTTTTTTTTTTTTTATTAATTCCTTAGGTACATCTGCATTAGTGCAGCTACCCTAGACTATATGAAGTGGAGTACAGTGTGTCAAAAAAGCTAACTAGTTGATGCTAGAAAATCCCCATCACACAGGATGGTTAGTCATACAGAGGCATGTGATAAGCAGTCTGCACTGGCAGATTCCGGATGCATTTTGAGGATATCATCAACACTAGATTGAATAAGGTAGCAGTGGTAATAAAGGTCCCCATCTCGCAGGATGGTTAGTCATACAGGGCCATATGTTTAGTAGCCTGCACTGGCAAATTTTGGGTACACTGTGAGGATATCTTCAAGAATACGAGAGTGAATAAAGTAATTGCAAAGCTCCAGGTACCTCATGCCAACTGGTCTGAAAGGTCTAATAACTGGGCATTCAGTGATGTAGTGCGGGAGATCGTGCCGTAGTTCCTGCTCACAGAGTTTGCAACTGGAGTGCTCAGGATTGGGAGATCCGTCACCTGCAGCCACCTGCCACAGGTAACGGTAACCCAACCTGATCCTTGCAACCACTGTGTCGCACAGTCTAGTGGACGTTTTGTGCTGCCCATAGATGTAGGTTTCAGATCTGAACAAATCATAGCTTTTTATACTAGTACTTTCAGGTCGTTGGGAGTCAGTAAGTTCTTTCCTATCAGATCTGAATGTTTGGATCAATACAGTTTTGACAGCAGAGATGGGGATACCTAGATCTAAGTCAACTTCAAACTTGTTACACGCTAATTTGGCTGCAATGTCTGTTTCATTATGATGGGTTATATTTATGTGTGAAGGTATCCATACAAAGGAAATTCGAGACCCTTTACTCTGTGCATCAATTAGGTCATTTATAATTGGAAGTATGAGGTTCTTGCTATCGATCTTCCAAGAGAAGTTTTCGATTGCTTGAAGAGCAGACTTTGAATCACAGAATATTATTCCTCCTCCAATGTTTTTTAATGTACTGGTAGCTAAGTGTAATGCTGCTAGTTCTGCTTGTGTGGAGGTCAGCCAGTTGTTTAACCTGACACTGACAGTCTTTGTGCAAATATTATTTCTATAAAACCTACATGCTGCTGCAGTCCGTCCAGTAGAGGATTGGACTGAGCCGTCGGTGTAGACACAGTGCTCGTGAGATCTTAAACCCTCGATGGAGGAGGCAATTGTTTCAAGAGTGACAGCTTTGAGAAGAGCAAGATTCTCATTATCTTTCTTGGTGACAGGTGTGTATGATACTTGAATGGTGGGGTACAGATAAAGAGGAATATCAGAGATAGGTAGATTGCACTTAAAAGGGATGTTAAGTATGAGGAGATTGTAAGCATTGTTCCTCAGCCATTTATCATAAAAGGAGTGAGTTGGTATATCGGCACCGGTCAATAGGGTGTTAACAGCACTAAATAATTTGTCTCTGAGCAATGCAGGAGATGTAGGGTCTCTCATGACTTTAAGGCAAAAGGTGGTGTTGACTTGCATTATTCTCTCTTGTATGGTTGGAAGCTTCAGTTCTTCCCGCATGTTGATGATTCTTGTGCATCTTGGGGCACCAAGAATTATCCTCATGGCCTCATTCTGTACTACTTCAAGTTTCTCCAACACAGAGGAGGGGAAATTAATTAGGTGCAGAGCATTATAATCAACGAGAGATCTAACAAACATCATATAGAATAGTCTAGCATATTTAATATTGATACCAATATTCCTACCAGTAAGTGTTTTCAATGGTTTTAGTCTTTCTTTTAACCTACAGAGTAGATCATTTACAATGTCACTGTTAATACCAACTCCAAGGTATTTGTGCTGCCTACACGTTTCAATGTTCTGGTTGTTGACCTTGAAAGTTATAGGGACACGAGTATTCTCTCGGGGATGGAGAACTCTGGATTTAGTTATAGAGATAACAAGACCACATTCAATGCTTTTAGCAGCGAATGAATCAAGTAGAGCTTGCAGTCTAGTTTGGGAATTTGCAACAATGCATATATCATCGGCATAACAAATGACGGCTTCATCAGGTAGTGTGGGAATATCAATTGTTAATTTATGCATTAGAACATTGAACAGTGTAGGACTTAGCACTCCACCCTGGGGTGTACCCAACTCAAAGCGTGCACAAAGTTTACTTTTGACCCCCTTGAAAAGGACTGAGGCGGTTCTGTTACTCAGGTAACCCCTGAGCCATGTCAACAGTCTTCCCTTAACTCCAAAAGAGGCTAGCTGTTCTAGGATTATTTCTCTGTTTGCTGTATCAAAGGCAGTTTGGAGATCAATAAATGCCGCCTGAGAGTTTGGTCCCTCTCTGATAAAATACTCAGCAAAGCAAGTTTGTGTGCTTCTTCCAGGGAGAAAACCATACAGGTTAGGGGCAAGGTGGGGCTTGATTTGAAACATTAGTCTGTCGAGAATAATTCTCTCAAGAACTTTACACATGCACGACGTCAGAGAAATGGGTCTAAATTTTTGTGAATTAGGCTTGGGTATGGGTATTATGAGTGCCTGTGTCCAGCGGTCAGGTAAGACACCCTGCCTTAGACTTTGATTAAACAATTCTAGCAGAGGGCTATTTGGCAGCTCAGCAAGTACTCTCATGGTGTTGTATGTGATGCCATCCTCTCCAGGAGAGGTAGCCTTACCTTTCTTGAGTGCATGTTTAATTTCAAAGGGGGTTATACCATAGTTATCATCGGCCCTATTTCACTACAGGCAATTTCAATATTGAAGTTACGATTTATTTTGGTACTAGCCAGATAGTTTTGCACATCTAGGGGCAGGCTGCTTATACTAGCAGTGCTTGCATATTGCTGAAGCAGCATGTCGGCATAGTCTACGGGTGAATGGTGATCAAGTTGACGACTGCTAGGACGAGAAATCTTTTTAATTTTATTCCACATTTGGGATGAGGAGGTTGCATGATTGATGCCTTGCAAAAACTGTTCCCAGTGCTGGTTATACACCTGTTCCTTTAGCTCTCTAAACTCTCGGCTGGCTTTAAGAAATATGTTGAGGGTGTCAGCTGTTTTGTGTGTTTTATACTGCTCAGCTAGGAATAGAACTCTGTCATGCATGGGCTCAAGGCGTGAGTCAGTGAACCACCTCTGTCCCTTCCTCACTGGTTTGGGTCTCGTGGATTTTACAACATTGTCATAAAAAGCGGTTACTTCAGTGACCAGGTCCTCATATAATGCATTGACGGTAGTAAAACAGTAAGTGTTATACCATTCAGAAATGCGGAATTTGAAGAGCATGTGTAAATTTTCAGGGATGTTAATTACTTTTTTTGCAAAGTTTGGGGGTTTGAGATTATTGATAGTGTATGAACTGAATATGGCAAAGTGATCACTAACTAATTCATGAACAATTGATCCTCCGACAGCATTATCAATGAGGCCGTGACCAATGACATAATCAAGCCTGCCACCCATGAGGTGTGTGACGTTAGAGGAGTCAAAGTTGAATACGGACATGTTATTATCTCTTAAGTATTTTACAAAGACTCTGCCATTCCTGTTTGTTTTGGTGTCACCCAGGCTAGTGTGTCTAGCATTAAAATCACCCATTACAATGGTTTGAGAGCTGCTGGTAATTTTTGGAGAGAGGCTTCCACCATTTGATCACACCTTACATATACATTAACTAAGTTAAGAAACCCGGTCGCTGTAGCAATCTGAAACTGCTGATAATATGAGTCGTCACTTTTGTGGTTTTTAACATGTTTACACACTAGGTTACTTTTAACATACGTCAAGATACCGACATCATGTGAACCAACATTTGAGAAAGCTACATAACCTGAGAGTTTGGGTGGCGTTTTATTTTTGTGTTGGCAGTGTATGGTTCCTGCAGGCACAGTACATCAATGTTGTTGGCACCAGCGTACATCATTAGATCAAACAGCCTCCTTCGCACGCTTCTCACATTCCACGTGAGAAATTTAAGAGTGAGTTTATCGTGAGTAATGGTGTTTATAAAGCTGACGAAGAGAAGTGTTTATGAGATGCACAAGTTGTAGACCATTGCATACAAATGATAAGTGTTCACGGTCACCAATGTCAAAGAGTTTTCTCATCTGTTTCAAGGTCAACTGGTTGCCTGTACCATTCCTACCATCTACAATCATTGCATGTTCTTCAGGATTCATAAAGTTACAAGCGGCATAGTTTGGAA
>WNGS01064442.1:65953-77363 GCA_020271785.1 Procambarus virginalis
CACGCTGCTAAAACTAAAGGTATTTAACAGACAAATCGGCAACCACAAAAGTGGACCACGAAAACATTAGATAACATACCAATAGACCATGTCTCTTTTTTTCAAATACCTTGGTGTCTATGTCCCTTGTACCTCAACCGCAGTCAATAAGTTACATTCAAACAATGTGGAGACAGCCTCAAGGCTCTCAAAACTGTAGTGGGGTACAGCCTCGAATCCATGGTGTTAAATATAAGAAATAAGACAAGAATAAGAATGATGTATTATAAGCGTACATTAAGGTCTCTGATAGATCTATCATGCACAAGCTTTGGTCCTGCAAAATGGAAAAATTATTGATAGACTTGAAAAAAAATGCAAAATAAAGCACTCTGAATTATCCTTGGCTGTCCTATAACTACCAAAATTCTCAACATGCAGAAAGAATTTATACATAGCTTAGCATTAGAGGATAAGACTATTTTTGCAATTAATCTTATAGATAGGGACTAAAAGCTTCATGCGTGATGATAACACAAAAACAAACATATGTGTCAGTTTGCTCTGTGTTAGAACACAATACGAAATGGAAACTGGCGAGTCTAAGTGGATTCAAAGAAAACAGCCACTCATAGTAAAATGATGGGGACGCATTGTATGTATATACAGAGGAAAAGAGTTCAGCACTTCCTTCCCACCCTGGCAGATCGTACCTTTTTGACATCCGGACCCCTGCATACCCCACTAAGAAAATACTCACAAAATCCACTCCTCCATTGCTCAGCACTTAGCTAGCTAATATTGAAGCACTCATAGAAACACAATTCACAATATACAAGCTTGAAAACAAAATTGCACAGACAATATACACTGACGATCACTCAATACAGCTACAAGGAGGGCAGGAAGTGCTGTTATTGCTCATCAGACCCGATGGATCACCATTGAGAGGAAATATCCGAACCATTAGTAAATGGGCGTCCACTATGCAAGCCAAGTTGGTAGCAATATTGGTAGCACTCGAAATATATGGACAACCCTGAAGTAGACAGACTAATTATTTCTGACATCCCTTTCCTCACTATGCAGCAAATAAACGATTATGCCTATCAAGTAATCCGTGCTTGTGCTTGGAAAGCTAGACGGTAGATATATAAGAATAGCGTAAGCAAGAGGGTACAATATAAAAATGTTGTGGATTCCTTTCACATGGCCTCCAGGAACATGACAAAGTTGACACACTTGCTAAGGCTGCAGTAAATAAAGAAGGTATTGAACGGAATCTTAAGAGTTATCAAATAGGTCCCTTTAAAAGTGTCATTAGACCAGAACTCATGATGGATTTGAAAGAAAGAAAGTAGAACTTTGCAAACTGGAATTAGCAGGACCATTGTTCATCACATTGAAGTGTGTGGAAAGGTAAATAACAGTGTTGTATTGTGGGCTATAGTATAAAGTACAGTAGACTCTACATACTGTCTTGTCACAGCTCGTATAAAACTTTGCTACAAGTATCTCTAGCAGTTCGGCTTGTATAGGGACTATAGCATGAAGTAAAGTGATAAAAGTTGTGTCGGACAAAGACAGGAGACACACACTTAGACACTATATTAGCTATTGATTGTAGTAAAAATTGAGAGCCATCTGATGAGATAGATCTACAACTCCACTCTGTATAGAATGGCAATCCTATCTTATCGACACATAGGGACAATTACCGTGAAATAACTTGCGCTGTATCCACAGTTCGCTTCCAGTAGATGAACATATGAGATTCAGAAAATAAAGTAAGTAGTCTTTTTGGAAAGAACTAAACAAGGACACAGAAGCCCCCACCTACCCACTGGACTCTGTAATGTCCACCCATTGGTCAAAACGATTCTGTATTAGCGATAAGAACTACCACTAATGTATGATGACTTACTGGTACATATGTAACGCTCTTGTAAATAGCACTTTCTCTGTACCTAGCTAGACAATTGTAACTTATAAGGTGTGAACGGAGAGATGAATTGGTTTATGTAATATCTAAGATGAGGTCTGATAAAGACCTTTATGGTGCTCCTCTGTAATCGCTTTTTGCGCTACCGCTCAAGGATGAGTATGGGGTGATCACAAAAACTAGCCGCCTTCGGCGGACAACAATCAAAAAATGGTGTATGCCGCGCCACACTTCACCGACATATCCAGTATTTTTCTCGGGTAAAATTTCTTAAATTTGATATATAAAACTCGAATAATTTGGCGTAGACTGCCAGCCTCGTATTCCCTATTAAAATGTCAAAATTTTGTCCGATATCGTCATGCTAATAAGCATACTAACAAAAAATTACTGTCTAGTCAACAAAAACTATAACATCAGAATTATAATTATTATAGGAAAATATGCACATATGTGCTGTGTCCTCAAATCACCACCGTGATTTCTTTTCGAAGACTGATGATGAAATCTTAGAAATTTTGCTAGTACCGTTAAGTGTCTAACTCTCGGTAACTTGCGTGTTTTAAGTAACTTTACTAGCGGGGCACGCTCTTAATAAATAGCTAGCACGCTCGCGGTATTTTACGCGGTCAGGAGCTCACTATCTTACGATCTTAGTAACTTACAAACTCAGTTATTTTTGACATAAGTAACCTTAAGATCTCAGTATACTTACTTTCTAAGTAATTGTCAATTTCATTAACTTATGCGCCAAAAGTAACTTACAATCTTTAATAAGTTATAAACTATGGGACCTCACGATCTCAGCGACGTAATGCTCCTAGTAACTTTCGATCGCAGTAACATATGCTCTCAATAACTCACTAGCAAATTTTAACTAACTTATTAGCACGACTCGGTGACTTACAGCATGCTTGTAAGTATGCTGTCTAAACCACACCTCAGAATATGGCAATGGTCCAGGACGGACCGAAACATGCTCGCTCACTCTCTCCATATTTCTGATGTTTGGTTATCATATCCTTCAGCCATGTTTTGTGATTCCGGCCGTCTCCCATGCGTTTAGTAACTGTGCCAAGGGACGCTTTAAGTACCTACTATCATGCTCCAAGTCAGGATTTTTCAGATCTGCGGAGCCCCGACCCCAGTAGTGGGGCGCAAAAATCCATAAATGGATCAACGGCAAACATATACAAAAAGGCCCCCAAAAAAAAAGCAAGTGAGAAAAACACACACACTCATCCTACTCATTTCTCATCATTGCAATTTGACGAGATTGATGGTGCGCTTATTGCATGGTGATTGATTGCTGAATGAATTGCTGCGGATCTTGATGGTGTCATTTACACTGAAGAATGATTTTGAGTAATTAAATTTGTCATCATTTGGATTAGGTGCTAAAGAGAAATTCCCACTTTTCATAGTTAAAAAGGTTCTCCTTGATACTATTACCATTTACTGCTCTGTAGCCGCGTGAACCAACAACACAAACAAACAAATCTTTCTCATTCAACGAAACTTAACAAATAATTGGTTTACTGTGAATTTTTTTTTTACTCGAACTCATGCAAAATTTTTATTTTTTTTATTTTCTATATTCTTCCTTAAAATAGAAATAAGTAATTTAATAGAATATAGGTTTCTCCAATTAAATATGTAGTTATCGTGTGTCAGTAGTAAATAAAGGAACACACTTCACAGAGATTGTGTGGAAATATTACACTGCGTCGCGTTACTTAATGCCGTTCCTCTGTGGGTCACTGTAACTTGAAAAAGCTGATCAAGTAACTTACTAGCACGCTCTCAGTAACTTATTAGTATGGTCTCAGTAACTTACTACCACGCTCCCATTGAATTAAATAGCAACAAATAATTTACTATCATCGTCACACGATATAAATACAAATTAACAATAATCCATTTGCGCCATTAACGCCTGTTCCCGGCAGCCTCATGGCGCGTGGAGTCCCGCAAAGTCGCACCATTAGATAGCGTAAAATATATGGGATTATCCAGCACACACACACAAGAGATTTGTGCATTAATTATACTCATTCATATCGTACGTAAGGCTACACAACCCAGGGCAGGACTCGAACGCTGGGCGTAATTGCTATACACACGCTGAAGACCAAGACTGTCTTGCTCTCTAAATTGGACAAGATGAGGCTAGCCAAGAACAGCGGCGGCTATAGTCTTCCCTTGTCACTCCTTTACCAAATCTAATTTAGAAAACTTGCAGTTTACAAGCAAAGCAAAAGATTGCGAGATGGCAAAGAGTTTTTATTTGCTCTGTAAGTTAAAATAAAGCGAGGCTACCTGTTCGCAGCCACCACCAGACAACCATTCCGACTGCGGAGCCAAGCCTAAATCAGGAAAACCTGAAGTTTGTTTTTATTACGATTTCATTTATTTTACTTGCAATAATATGTTATTATTAAGTTAAAAAAAAGTTAAATATAGTGTTGAGCAAAGTAGTTCACAGATACTACATCAAGCACTAGTCAGTTCCACGGACTAAATAAGTCACTCCAAACTGTTGACTTTAGCGAATCCAATTAGCGCCAGATAAATACTGGCGTGTTTGCTGTGGTGGTGGTGGTGTCGTGACTCCGCTCTACAGTTGCCTTTGGCTCGTAATTGCTTGATGCTACCGCTGGTGGGTATTTAATACCGTTTAACATTGATTACAGAATATAGTCTATTGCTGCTGCATACTAATAGATTATTTATCTGCGTAAACCTATTAGCTAGCAAATCTCTCTCTCTCTCTCTCTCTCTCTCTCTCTCTCTCTCTCTCTCTCTCTCTCTCTCTCTCTCTCTCTCTCTCTCTCTCTCTCTCTCTCTCTCTCTCTCTCTCTCTCTCTCTCTCTCTATATATATATATATATATATATATATATATATATATATATATATATATATATATATATATATATATATATATATATATATAATATATAGCGGTAAGACCGTATTTCGTCAAGAGAAGGGATTGGGTGATCATACGAATTTATTTTCAGAGTTACTGAAGGTGAAAAACGACCCAGGTGTGACATTAAGTGATTAATGTCTAAGGTGTGACCTCAAGTGATTCATGTTTAAGATGCGACACATTCGTATAATTGTAATTTATCTTCAGTAGGACACGCACAAGTGTCAGCTGACGTCTTTCTTGTGAGCTGCTTGGTCCGCGTCGTCGCCTTGGAAAGAAAATCTATTTTTTTTTTAATTTTTAACAATTATAGAATTTTTCCGTGAGGTAATTCGTGTCATTTTATCATCGAAATAATTTAAAGTGTTCATTTAGAACTGTGTTGTAACAACTATAAACTTACATTTATTATAACAATTCTCAGAGACAATTATGAGGTCCTCGTTATACTTACCTTTTACCCTTAGGATACAAGGTTAGGTAATTATATGTTAGATTAAATTAAGTTAACGGATTAACTGTATGTTCTACTTATTATTATTTTATGTTACGTCATAATGTGCCAATAATTATTCTGCTACTTTCGTTTTGCACAATTATTCCTCTACCTTTCAAGGTTTATTTAAGTTAAGAATGTCATGAACATAGACAAAACTTGAAAAAATATGCCACTGTTCTATTCAATTCACACTGACTAGGCCTACAAGTGCATTCGTGGCCAGGCAGTGTCCGACAAGTACGGTTTGTACAGTCCAAAAGAAGTGGCCTAAAATGAAAAAAAGCCCAAGGTGGCCAGCAGAGCGAAACCCTATGTCTTCATCTCCAGTAATTTTGCCAACCTTGGTGTTCGTTCAAATATATTAGCGTACATTACTTCCCTGTATGAATGGTAGACAGCTGGTGTGGGACTACCCAGCGTGTACACCTTGCTCATACACACATCTGTGTGTGTGTGGGACTACCCAGCGTGTACACCTTGCTCATACACACATCTGTGTGTGTGGGACTACACAGGCGTGTACACCTTGCTCATACACACATCTGTGTGTGTGGGACTACACAGGCGTGTACACCTTGCTCATACACACATCTGTGTGTGTGTGGGACTACCCAGCGTGTACACCTTGCTCATACACACATCTGTGTGTGGGACTACACAGGCGTGTACACCTTGCTCATACACACATCTGTGTGTGTGTGTGGGACTACACAGGCGTGTACACCTTGCTCATACACACATCTGTGTTAGTTAAGCAGTTAGCACTGCCATTCACCGGGAGCAGAAAAGTCCTATAGATATGAAAAACTGGACTATGAGTACAACTTTGCCTTTACTGGACGGGAGACCGCGAGGCAAGAGCACCAAGAACGTTCTCAAATATTTGGCTTCTGACTTCACTGATACGACCAGAGACTGCATAGTTGCTGGCAGGTTTGTTTCTCGCCGCTTCAGTGTAGGAGTCCAGAGGTGGACCACCCTCTGTAGTCTTGTTTCTGGGAGTCCAGAGGTGGACCACCCTCTGTAGTCTTGTTTCTGGGAGTCCAGAGGTGGACCACCCTCTGTAGTCTTGTTTCTGGCCACCATCTGAGCACCTCGTGAACACCAAGAGTCAGGCTGAACATTATAGCCATACTTTATTGTGTGGATTACTCAAGTAATCCACTAGTACTTTATTGTGTGGATTACACAAGTAATCCACTAGTACTTTATTGTGTGGATTACTCAAGTAATCCACTAGTACTTTATTGTGTGGATTACACAAGTAATCCACTAGTACTTTATTGTGTGGATTACACAAGTAATCCACTAGTACTTTATTGTGTGGATTACACAAGTAATCCACTAGTACTTTATTGTGTGGATTACACAAGTAATCCACTAGTACTTTATTGTGTGGATTACACAAGTAATCCGCTAGTACTTTATTGTGTGGATTACACAAGTATTCCACTAGTACTTTATTGTGTGGATTACTCAAGTAATCCGCTAGTACTTTATTGTGTGGATTACACAAGTAATCCGCTAGTATTTTATTGTGTGGATTACACAAGTAATCCGCTAGTATTTTATTGTGTGGATTACACAAGTAATCCACTAGTACTTTATTGTGTGGATTACTCAAGTAATCCACTAGTACTTTATTGTGTGGATTACACAAGTAATCCACTAGTACTTTATTGTGTGGATTACACAAGTAATCCACTAGTACTTTATTGTGTGGATTACACAAGTAATCCACTAGTACTTTATTGTGTGGATTACTCAAGTAATCCACTAGTACTTTATTGTGTGGATTACTCAAGTAATCCACTAGTACTTTATTGTGTGGATTACACAAGTAATCCACTAGTACTTTATTTTGTGGATTACACAAGTAATCCACTAGTACTTTATTGTGTGGATTACTCAAGTAATCCACTAGTACTTTATTGTGTGGATTACTCAAGTAATCCACTAGTACTTTATTGTGTGGATTACACAAGTAATCCACTAGTACTGTATTGTGTGGATTACACAAGTAATCCACTAGTACTGTATTGTGTGGATTACACAAGTAATCCACTAGTACTGTATTGTGTGGATTACACAAGTAATCCACTAGTACTTTATTGTGTGGATTACACAAGTAATCCACTAGTACTGTATTGTGTGGATTACACAAGTAATCTACTAGTACTGTATTGTGTGGATTACACAAGTAATCCACTAATACTGTATTGTGTGGATTACACCTGTTCGTTCCACATCATCTGAAATGATTTGTTTACAACACTTACGAATAAAGCTTCAAAATCTAAATGTAATCCATTATATATAAAATATATAAATATTATACCTTATATAAGGTATTATATTAGCCAGACTAATATAATATATATTATATTATATAATAATTACTAATTAATATATATTAATATATTAGCCAGGCGTATATATATATATATATATATATATATATATATATATATATATATATATTATATATATACTGTATATATATTAGCCAGGCGACGACCGGGCCGCAGGGACGCTAAGCCCCGGAAACACTCCAAGGTAATAGCTCAAGTTCCCTAATAAATCGATTTTTTCTGAAATGATATGTTTTTCATTTCTATTCCATTTTCCATTCTAATGGAATGATTAAACTTTCCGTTACATTATACATGATTCGATTTTGTTATATGAACGAACATAAATTTTATCAAACGTAACGTAACGTAATCTAACATAACTATGTCAGTATATCATGTTTATAATATAATATAATAATATTAATTGGAATAAACCAATTTGGAATATTTTATATTGTATACAACAGAACTTCAAGTGATCCCTCAAGGATTCGAACCTAGGCCACCAGCAGGGTAGCAGCCCAGCACAATACCCACTTAACCAACGATAGTATGGTAAGTGTTGGAAGGTGGAGGAGGGACCTGCTGACATCCAACACCCCGCAACACGTGGTGAATGGCCTCCTCCAGCCTCACACGCACCATGCTTGCTCCTCAGTGTTGATCTTAGCATGCTGCAAGAATTTATGACCTACAGCGCCCATTCCTCCAAGAGTGTAGCGGTGGTGGGGGATGCTCGGAGAGGCCCCACCACCCTCCTGCACTTACCACACTATCCTTCCTTGAATCCATATAGCACTGGGCTGCTATCCCCATGGTCTAGATTCGAATCCTCTAGGGCATCCTTTGAAGTTCTGTTTAAAACTTGATGCTTGGGGACCATTGAAGTTTTGCACACACACACACACACACACACACACACACACACACACACACACACACACACACACACACACACACACACACACACACACACAGCCGTGTGTGGGTCCCTGTGGAGCCGGTGGCCGAGCGGACAGCACGCTGGACACGTGATCCTGTGGTCCCGGGTTCGATCCCGGACGCCAGTGAGAAACGATGTGCAGAGTTTCTTTCACCCTATGCCCCTGTTACCTAGCAGTAAATAGGTACCTGGGAGTTAGTCAGCTGTCACGGGCTGCTTCCTGTGTGTGTGTGTGTGTGTGTGTGTGTGTGTGTGTGTGTGTGTGTGTGTGTGTGTGTGTGTGTGTGTGTGTGTGTGTGTGTGATGTGGGATTAACAAAAAATAGTATTAGTAGTAGAAACAGTTGATTGACAGTTGAGAGGCGGGCCGAAAGAGCAGAGCTCAACCCCCGCAAGCACAACTAGGTGAATACACACACACACGTTGATAGAACCGTCAGTCTTAACTACGGGCTTACCATAGCCCGTGCTACTTGGAACTTCTTGTTACAGGTAGCGAATCTTTAACAACAACAACAACAACGTCAGTCTTAGCCTAGTTAGCAATTTTCGGCGTACTTACTAGACAATGTTTCCGTTGTATCTTGGAGGGAATTACTATCATATCCGATATTAATTTATCTGAATGATTTCTTAAGTTATTATTTAATATCTGTCCAATTTTTACTTATGTTTGGCAAAAATGATGAAAATTCAGCCTATTGAGGTTAGCTGAGGCTGATAAAGAAACTGAAAATCCTTAATAATATATTTTATTCGTAAATATTTTCTCATTCGTTGAATACATTCAGTTCAACACATGACATGCGTTTTATAATATTTTGATTCAAAAGTGACTTAGGTGAGTCAAAACTGACCACCTAACTTAAAATAATAATAATAATAAAGTAAATAATTTCTTTTTATACATTGAACTGACAGAAATTCACTTCAATCTACATCGCCGGTGCCCGGCGGTGCCCGGCGATGCCCCAGCAATGCCCGACGGTGCCCGGCGGTACCCCGGCAGTGCCCGACGGTGCCCGGCAGTGCCCGACGGTGCCTGGCGGTACCCTTTCTCCTCAGAAAATCTACTAAGAAACAATGAAACATCTATATAGGCCTCACAAGAAATATTATTATTATGACCGCCAAAGACTCAATAGGAATCACACCAAAATACTTCACTCTTGACTTCATGAAAATCGCTCTATAAATGCTAATATTTCTTAAAGACTAACGTAGGCCTATCCTGACCAGCCTATCTCCCGCCCGTACCCCAGACCAGTCACTCCCCTCCTGGAAAAATGGCCGAGTCTAGCCTCAAGCATCTGGCCTTTAACTTTGAATAGACAGGCATTCTCTTATAATATAGATACTATTTTTTTAATCTAACCTTATCTAACCCAAATATGACGAGTATCTATTTAATTCTATTTATGTATTTTGGTATTTATATGATTATTCCGAAGCGTCTAACAAATTTCGACATATATTAAATGATTTGACTCCGACAATGATTATACAAAACTGAAATCACAAGGGTCATATTACATGTGTTTTAAGTCCCCATGATATATGTTGCCTACGTGTAAAACATCATAATAGGATTAAACAGCCTTTCTTGTCTGTAAATCATATAAGCAGCCTACATTTCTTCCTTATAGTTCATTAAGTTAGCGTGAGGGCTTGTGTCGCTTCCCTTCACTGTCACGCGTCAATGTTTATGATATGACGAGGCTTGAGAGTTGTTGTATTAGAGCTGAGTGTTGATGCAGAGTGAGGCCCGGATGGTTGTGTTGATGGCGACCGCTGATCCTTGCTCGTCTTCCTTGCTAAGGCTGCGTGGGCCGTGTTCCGGTGGTTTGAGTTGTATGAATACGTCACACGTGTCTTAATGCTTTTGAATGACTGGCCATGTTGACCAGACCACACACTAGAAGGTGAAGGGACAACGACGACGTTTCGGTCCGTCCCGGACCATTCTCAAGTCGAATGGTGCAGGACGGACCGAAACGTCGTCGTCCCTTCACCTTTTAGTGTGTGGTCTGGTCAACATACTTTAGCCACGTTATTGTGACTCATTGCTTGCATGACTGGCCATGTTTAGCCAGTGCTTTGACTACTTGATATTTTACATGTAGTGTGAGAATTTTCTGCCCCTAATATGTGCTCGATATTAAAAGGCATTTGGAGAGTTAGAATTAAGTACTTGTATGAAATTACTTCTGGTACTATGATGCCGGAAACAGTGAAGGAGGTATAATGTTCAACTCTCTCTGGAACATCGCAGTGGATACAATGTTCACTTACTTCTCTCGTGTATTTATAGCTCTGTGCTGCTAGTGTGAAATGTCCCTGCCTTAGCCTGGCCATTGTTGTGTCTGCTTCTCTGTTTTATACCGGAAGTGTTTCCAAGTATTCAGGTCTTTTTTTATGGTGTGTATTGAAGAGCATGATGTTGACCATATATGGTGCCATAATATACTGAAGAGCATGGTATTTACTATATATGTTCATAATATATAGAACAGCATGATGTTTACCATTTATGGTTCATAGTATTTTGAAGAGCATGATGTTTACCATTTATGGTTCCATAATATACTGAAGAGAATGGTGTTTCCCTGCAAAATTTTGGTCGCTGGAATAGTATAGGCTCCTCTTTGTGCAATATGGGTAACTGGATGAGGTGTGATGCGAGCCGGATCGTGCCTCACTTTTCTAGTAGATCTACAAGTTCTCTGTGGAGCACTTCGCAGTGTGCCAGGACCCACCGG
>WNGS01064442.1:77388-110262 GCA_020271785.1 Procambarus virginalis
AACATCTACACCACCACCCACACACACACTACCATCTACACCCACCACCACTACACTAACCACCACATAACCATCTACACCCACCACCCACCACAACACTAACCCATCCACCCACCCAACACCGTCTACACCCACCACCCAACACAACACGAACCATACACCCACCACCCAACACACTAACCATCTACACCCACCACCCAACACAACACTAACCAGCTACACCCACCACCCACCACAACCACTAACCAGCACACCCACCACCCAACACAACACTAACTCACTACACCCACCCTCACACAAACACTAATCATCTAGCACCCACCCACACACACTAACTCATCTACACCCACCGACACAACACTAACCATCACACCCACACCCACCACAACACTAACATCTACACCCACACCCAACACAACACTAACCAGCTACACCCACCACCAACCACAACACTAACCATCTTACACCCACCACAACACAATAACCATCTACACCCACCACCAACACGAACCAGACTCACACCCCACCCACACAACACTAACCATCTACACCCCCGCCAACACAACACTAACCATCTACACCCACCACCCAACACACACTAACCATCTACACCCCCCACCCAACACAACACTAACCATCTACACCCACCACCCACCACAACACTAACCATCTACACCCACCACCAACACAACACCTAACCATCTACACCCCACCACCACAACCACAACCCACAACACAGCCCCACACCACATCTACACCCACCACAACACAATAACCATCTACCCACCGCCAACACACAAACCATCTACCACCCAACCCTCCCACACCTACACTACCCACCCACAACACTAACCACCCCCACAATCCTCACACCACACCCTATACTCACCAACCAAACCTACCTCTACCCCCCACACAACGAATCACCCAACATAACTCAACACCACCCACCAATAACTTACACCCACCACCCAACACAACACTATCATCACACCACACCACTCCATTACACCCACCACCCACACACCCAACCACTACACCACAACCTCTCACACCCACCACCCAACACAACACTAACCATCTACACCCACCACCCACCACAACACTAACCTTACACCCCAAATACCATCACACCCACCACCCAACACATACATCTACACCCACCAACAATCATACACCCACCACCCACACAACACTAACCATCTACACCCACCCCCCAACACAACACTAACATCACCACCACATACATACACCCCACCCACACAACCACTACCCACACACCTACCATTACACCACCACCCACCACTAACACTACACCCACCCTCCACACTAACCACTCAACACCACCCACACAACCAACTCTACACCCACCCACCCTCCATTACACCCACCCACCACACTACACACCACAACACACTAACCATCTACACCCACCACCCACACACACACTCACACCCACCCCAACTCATCTACACCCACCACACCACACTACTACCATCTACACCCACCAACACACACCATCTAACCCACCACACACTACCATCTACACCACACCATACACCAACACTAACATCTACACCCACCACCCACACAACACTAACCATCTACACCCACCACCCACCACAACACTAACATCTACACCCCACCCAACACAACACTAACCATCTACACCCACACACAACCACTAACCTCTACACACCGCAACACACACACTAACCATCTACACCACCACCCCCCACACACACTAACCATCTACACCCACCAACCACCAACCACACACCCACCCAAAACCATCCATACACCCACCCACACAACACTAACCATCTACACCCACCGCCAACACAACACTAATCCGTACACTCCCACACAACCTACCCTACCACCCACACACACTAACCCACCCAAAACATAACATCACACCCACCACCCACCATCACTATCCCACAACCCTCAACCAAACTACTACACCACGCTCCACCAACACTAACACTAACCCCCCAACAACTATCTAACCCACCCAACACAACACCCACACCCACAGCAACCTAACCATCTACACCCACCACCCCACAACACTACCATCTACCACACCACCATACACTACAACCACTACCACAATAACCATCTACACAACCACCACCCACAACACTAACCATCTACACCCACCACCACAAACACTAACCCACTACACCCACCACCACACAACACTAACCATCTACACCCACCACCCCACAACACTAACCACTACACCCACCAACCCAACACAACACTAACCTCTACACCCACCACCAACACAACTAACCATCTACACCCACCACCCCCACAACGCTAACCATCTACACCCACCACCAGAAACACTAACCACTACACCACCACCCAACACAACACTAACCATCTACACCCACGCTCACACAACACTAACCATCTACACCCACCGCTCAACACAACACTAACCATCTACACCCACCACCCAAAACACACACTAACCATCTACACCCACCGCTCAAACACAACACTAACCATCTACACACCGCTCAACACAACACTAACCATCTACACTCATCGCCCAACACAACACTAACCATCTACACCCACCACCCAACACAACACTAACCATCTACACCCACCACCCAACACAACACTAACCATCTACACCACCGCTCAACCAACACTAACCATCTACACACCACCCAACACAACACTAACCATCTACACTCACCGCCCAACACAACACTAACCATCTACACCCACCGCTCAACACAACACTAACCATCTAACCCACCACCCAACACAACACTAACCAGCTACACCACCACCCAACAAACACTAACTATCTACACCCACCACAACACTAACCATCTACACCCACCACCCACCACAGCACTAACCATCTACACCCACCACCAACACAACACTAACCTCTACACCCACCACCCACCACAACACTAACCAGCTACACCACCACCCACCACAACACTACCAGCTACACCCACCACCCACCACAACACTAACCAGCTACACCCACCACCCACCACAGCAGTAACCCTAACACCCACCACACACTAACCAGCTACACCCACCACCCACCACAACATAACCAGCTACACCCACCACCCACCACAACACTAACCAGCTACACCCACCACCCACCACAACCACTAACAGCTACACCCACCACCCACCCACAACACTAACCAGCTACACCCACCACCCCCACCACAACACTAACCAGCTACACCCACCACCACCACAACACTAACCAGCTACACCACCACCCACCACAACACTAACCAGCTACACCCACCACCCACCACACCACTAACCATCTACACCCAACACCCACCACAGCAGTAACCATTTACACCACCACAACACTAACCAGCTACACCCACCACCCACCACAACACTAACCGTCTACACCCACCACCACCACAGCAGTAACCATTTACACCCACCACAACACTAACCAGCTACACCCCCACCCACACAACACTAACCATCTACACCCACCACCCAACAGTTAAGGGACACCATAGCTAATGTCTCAGATAAGGATACAGACATAGTTTACTTTACCCTCTTGACTTTACACACTTAATTTGGAGCGTATCGTCCCGGCGTCCGCCCCCTTTTGTGTATCACTAAAGAACATTTGAGAGCGTGATGCGTGTGAACACTAGCCTCGTGTTCACCTGCTCTTGCCGGCTCTTATCAAATTAGGTACTTAATGATGTATGGCCCGAGTGGTTAATCCCCAAACACCCCCGACCACAAGATGCTTCAAGTTAGCGGTGTCTTCCTTGAGAGTTAACTCCATATATGCGGCAAGAAAACTTATACGACTTGAGTAGGTATTCAAGTACTTGTATAAGTGGCCATGATCTCGGGGTCGGTCTATGTGTCTCCCCTTTTTGACGGTTCAGAACGACAGTTGAAATACATTCGAATTCCGTGACGTGTAGGGACAACACAAATAAAAGCTGCCACCAAACAGAAGGATCTGTGGGAAGGTTGAAGGGATGCCATCGGCTCCACATTCCCGGCTCGTCCAGTGCGCGCCATTGCTGCTCGGTGACGTCACTGGGCGTTGAAGTGAAGCGTGATTTTATTGGTTCATTACTCGCAGTGAAGCGTTGTAATTGGCTGGCGGCGGCCCGAGGGGCGACACTCAGCCCATCGCACGCGTTGCCAGAGGTGGCGCCGTATTCAATTCCACAATCATACTTATATACACATATCTCACATAATTATTTCCAGGCCTCGCATTTGCATCGACAATTGAAGACAGCACGCTTGAGTAAAATCTACATTAAAATCCAATGATGGGAGGAGGAAGGCGGCGGAGGCCAGGGTGAAGGCAACACGCGCGGGCCGAGTTGGCCGGCGATATATGGCGGGAGAGGCGGTAAATAGTGGTGGGAGGAAAGCTCATTTAGTTGTGTGGACGGGGCCTAAGGTTTAGCGTGGCTCCCGGGGGATCACAGAGTCTGTGGGTGGCGGTGAGCGATGAGTACACACCCGGGTCACGTGGCTCCGGTGCGCACTTGACCAGTTAAAATAATAATAAACATCTCCCGCGCGCGCCAAAAAATAATCACAACCGTCGGGTTGTTGGTTTTGTCCCTAGTGAGCTGCATTGTGTTGTAACTAGTATTGTTGCCTTGACAAATATATATATATATATATTATATATAATATATATATATAAAATATACATATATATATAGTATTTTGAGGGCAAGACTTGAAATTACAAAGTGAGTTTAACGAAGATTTGTGTGTGAAGGAGACAAGAAGTGTCCGGTCGGCCAGCGACGCGCCGCTCTCAACATTAAGGTAAGGTGTTCATGCTCTTGCCTTTCTAGGTCTACTTTCCTTTCTGTACTTCTTCTATAGGCCTAGTAATATTCCTGGGCCACCATGCTGCAACACAAGGGGGGGGGGGATATTACCGGTGTTTACTGAGGGAAGGACACGTTAGAGGTGGTGGGCGCTCAGGTTGCATGTGAGGGGAGACTGAGCGCTCACTCGGGCGCTTCTCAAGATGCTCAAGATGCATGACTTGGGTTTATAATTAATGTGTGTATCGGGATACATAACATCGGCCAAGCTTTAGTTTAATGAGTGGTTGGGGTAATGGGTGGAGTGTGAGGAGTGAGGGCGAGGCGGAGTGTGAGGAGGTGAGGGTGAGGCTGGAGTGTGAGGAGTGTGGGCGAGGCAGGAGTGTGAGGAGGTGAGGGCGAGGCTGGAGTGTGAGGAGGTGAGGGTGAGGCTGGAGTGTGAGGAGTGAGGGCGAGGCCGGAGTGTGAGGAGGTGAGGGTGAGGCTGGAGTGTGAGGAGTGTGGGCGAGGCAGGAGTGTGAGGAGTCAGGGCGAGGCTGGAGTATAAGGAGGAGGACTGAGGACAAGGCAGGAGTGAACTGTGAGGTGTGAGGAGTCAACCAATCCCCAGGAGCGCTGCTGGCTGGTGTCGGCAAGCATCACTATCAGCTATGCAGATGACATCCTTGTACATACTAAAACCCACCGTGAAATGCAAACAGTCTTAAATTGTATACATACAGCTTGTGAGAGCCTTGGTCTTGTAATCAACGCTGCTAAAACTAAGGTATTTAACAGACAAATTGGCAACCGCAAAAGTGGACCACGAAAACTCAAGATAGATAATATACCAATAGACTATGTCTCTTCTTTCAAATACCTTGGAGTCTATGTCCCTTGTACCTCAACTGCAGTCAATAAGTTACATCAACAATGTAGAGACAGACTCAAGGCTCTCAGAACTGTAGTGGGGTACAGCCCGAAATATGGTGTTAATATTAGAATAGCAAGAATGATGTATTTAGCGTACATAAGGTCTCTGATAGACTATCATGCACCAGCTTTGGTCCTGCAAAATGGCAAAAGTATTGAGAGACTTGAAAAAATGCAAAATGAAGCACTCAGAATTATACTTGGCTGTCCAATAACTACCAAGTTCTCAACATGCGGAAAGAATTAAATATACTTAGCATTAGAGATAGAATATTTGAAATTAATCTTATGATGGGACTAAAGCTTCTGCGTGATAACAAAAACAACATTGTGTCAGTTGCTCTGTTAGAACACATACGAAATGGAACTAGCGAGTCTAAGTGGATTCAAAGAACAGCCACTCATATTAAAATGATGGGACTGCATGATGTATATACAGATGAAAGAGTTCAGCACTTCCTTCCACCCTGGCAGATAGTACCTTTTGACATCCTGACCCCTGCATACCCCACCAAGAAACTAATCACAAACAACCCTCATGCTCAGCTTGCTGCTAAATTAAGCACCATAGAACACATTCACAATATACAAGCTGAAAACAACATTGCACAGACAATATACACTGACGGATCACTCAATACAGCTACAGGGAGGGCAGGAAGTGCTGTTATTGCTCATCAGCCCGATGGCAGCACAATTGAGAGGAATATCCGAATTAGTAACTGGGCGTCCACTATGCAAGCCGAGTTGGTAGCGATACTGGTAGCACTCGAAATATTGACAACACTGAAGTAGACAGCTTAATTATTTCTGACTCCCTTTCCTCACTACGAGCAATAAACAGTTTGCAATCAAGTAATAACGTGCTTGTCTTGGAAGCTAGACGTAGATATATAAGAATACTTAGCAAGAGGGTAAATATAAAAATGTTGTGGATTCCTTCTCACATTGGCCTGCAGGAACATGACAAAGTTGACGCCCTTGCTAAGGCTGCAGTAAATAAAGACAGTGTTGAACGGAATCTTGAGTTATCAAATAGGTCCCTTAAAAGTGTCATTAGACGAGAACTCCTGGATGGATTTGAAGAAAGTAGAACTGTGCAAACTGGAATTAGCAGGTCCATTGTTCATCACATTGAAATGTGTGAAGTAAAACATGTGTATGGGGCAAGTAATAAAGTCAGTAGACTAACAGATGTTGTCACAGCTCGTATAAGACTTGGCTACAAGTATCTCTGGCAGTTCGGCTTGTATAGGGATCTAGATGAAGTAAAGTGTAAAGTGTGTGGACAAAGACAGGGACACACACTAGAACACTATATCTTGGATTGTAGTAAAATTGAGCCATTTAGAGATAGATCTAAACTCACTCTGTATGATATGGCAACCTATCTTATTACCATGGGAAAATANCACACACACCACACACAACACACAACACACACACACAAACACAACACACAACACACATCAACTGTGGGATGACGCAAAGTTGATGAGAAGAGTTGGACAGATGAGGATTGCAGGATCCTCCAAGAAGACCTGAACAGGTTGCAGAGATGGTCAGAGAAATGGCTATTGGAATTCAACACGAGCAAATGTAAAGTTATGGAAATGGGACTAGGAGATAGGAGACCAAAGGGTCAGTACACAATGAAGGGGAACAGTCTACCTGTGACGACGCGCGAGAGAGACCTGGGTGTGGACGTAACACCTAATCTATCTCCTGAGGCACATATAAATAGGATAACGACAGCAGCGTACTCGACACTGGCAAAAGTTAGAACATCATTCAGAAACCTAAGCAAGGAGGCATTTAGGGCGCTTTACACTGCCTACGTGAGGCCAGTCTTAGAGTATGCCGCCTCATCATGGAGTCCCCATCTGAAGAAGCATATAATGAAACTGGAAAAGGTTCAGAGGTTTGCAACGAGACTCGTCCCTGAGCTACGAGGGATGGGGTATGAGGAGCGCCTGAGGGAACTGTGCCTTACGACACTAGAAAGAAGAAGGGAGAGAGGGGACATGATAGGAACGTATAAAATACTCAGAGGGATTGACAGAGTGGACATAGACGAAATGTTCACACGGAATAGTAACAGAACGAGGGGACATGGATGGAAGTTGGAAACTCAGATGAGTCACAGAGATGTTAGGAAGTTTTCTTTTAGCGTGAGAGTAGTGGGAAAATGGAATGCACTCAAGGAACAGGTTGTGGAAGCAAATACTATTCATAATTTTAAAACCAGGTATGATAGGGAAATGGGATAGGAGTCATTGCTGTAAACAACTGATGCTCGAAAGGCGGGATCCAAGAGTCAATGCTCGATCCTGCAGACACATATAGGTGAGTACATATAGGTGAGTACACACACACACACACACACACACACACACACACACACACACACACACACACACACACACACACACACACACACACACATATTTCAAGGGCCACAAATCTTTGTTCTTCACAAATACAACAATGCCACAGTTGCGGTGGCCGGTGAGACAATGGGGTAGTGGCGAGGCGACCAGCGTGAGGCAGGTGTCCAGTGTACGACACAGGTTCCCAGGGGCAGCACAACACTGGCAGAGGCCGCCTCACAACCGCTTGTGGCTTAGCTCAACACAGCCGCGGTCTGTCTCCTCTCTCCAGCCTGGTGGGTGGAGCTCCTGGGACCCGCCTCTCCCCTGTGGCCTGGTGGGTGAAGCTCGTGAGACAGGCTCCTGGGACAGGCTGAGCAGACCTTCACAGGAACTCTCTTCACTATTATTTAATATTTATCGTTCTTGCTGTCTTCTTGATAACGATTAGTGAATTATTTTGAATAATATTTTGTGTGACAAACTTGGTAATAAATGAATTAGGAGAAAATCAGCATTTTTTTATCGGCCTTACAAGTGCTTGTTGTCATAGTATTATTAACATTACTATTATTATTATTATTATTATTATTATTATTATTATTATTATTATTATTCAGTAAATATTAATATTAATATCAATATTCATTTAATATAATATTCATTTAATATTCATTCATTAACATATTCATTTAACATTAATATTCATTTAACATGCTGTTCATTCAAAACGGGAATTTTCTCAAATATAAATTAATATTATAATATATTAGCATATTGTGTATATATAGACATAGGTTAGGTTAGGTGTTTAGGTTCTGTTGGCGATTATTTGTATTTGTAGTACGTGGGTGAAGCATTTATAGTGTTGTGGTTCCAACGAAACTCGTCAGTGAAGCACTTGTTCCGGAAGTGTTCGAACTCATCAGTTGTGAGTCGTGTGTAAACAGTTTTTCATTCATAAACAGGGGTTTGGCGGGTGCATGGAATCACTTTTGGGTCATTGGAGGATGGGCTGCGCTATGGATCTCTCTATCCAGCTGTTGTGATTCCTGCACGATATTCAGTTTCTAATTTGTATTCCTTGTCTAGCGGTAGACCTTATCGTAAGTGCTATATAGCCTACAGCCTTACACTGTTATATTTACTGCTGAGATAACAGATATCGCTGTAGCCAAAGAGTAAACAGAGCGTCAAAAGCTGGGTCTCTACTCTTACAGTTGTGTGTGACATGGAAGGTGACACATGGAAGGTGATACATGGAAGGTGACACATGGAAGGTGACACATGGAAGGTGATACATGGAAGGTGACACATGGAAGGTGACACATGGAAGGTGATACATGGAAGGTGACACATGGAAGGTGACACATGGAAGGTGACACATGGAAGGTGACACAAGGAAGGTGATACATGGAAGGTGACACATGGAAGGTGACACAAGGAAGGTGACACAAGGAAGGTGACACATGGAAGGTGACACATGGAAGGTGACACATGGAAGGTGACACAAGGAAGGTGACACATGGAAGGTGACACATGGAAGGTGACACAAGGAAGGTGACACAAGGAAGGTGACACATGGAAGGTGCCACAAGGAAGGTGCCACAAGGAAGGTGACACATGGAAGGTGACACAAGGAAGGTGCCACAAGGAAGGTGACACATGGAAGGTGACACAAGGAAGGTGACACATGGAAGGTGCCACAAGGAAGGTGCCACAAGGAAGGTGCCACAAGGAAGGTGACACATGGAAGGTGACACATGGAAGGTGCCACAAGGAAGGTGCCACAAGGAAGGTGACACATGGAAAGTGACACAAGGAAGGTNGTGCACATATCCGTGGTCAAAATATAATGTAAAACAAAACTAAACAAAATATAAAGCAAAAAGGCAAAAATTGTTTTACCGTCAATTTCTCTTACAATATTACTGCCTCTACACCAAATATATATCACAATCTATATTAACTTACAAACCATAGATGAATGTTGGTTTGTGACGCGGTTACACGGTGAGACTGCCGGTGGTAGACTGAGAGGTGTGTCAGCCGCTCGTCGCCCACACCCAGCACCCCCACCCCACACCCCACCCAGCACCCCACACCCTACCCACACCAACCCACACCCACCAGCACCCCACACCCTACACCCCACACCCACACCCACACCTCACACCCCACACCCTACACCCTACACCCACACCCCACACCCTACACCCACCCCCACCCAGCACCCCACACTGGATGTTCCTGCAGCCCGGCCTCTCCACCTTTCACAACGTCACTAAAACGTAAGTGCTACCTGAAGAACTTCACCTGCTTGAGCAAGCCCGTGAGCACCTGCCTGTAGAGAGGTTACCTCCCTGGGATGACTCGTGCAAGATTATCATCAATGAAATGGCAACGAAAAATCCAACATGTTACCACAAGAATGAGTCACAAGTATCTCGAGGAAATTTATAAAGAAGCCGGAGATGAACTAGATCAAATCTACCTGACGGGTCATCTAATCCTGTCAATGGCAGGGCTGGTGCAGCATACGCATAATTAAGGATAATGCTTTCCAACGCAGAAAAGAAGAAAAAGCGCGTATTGAGAACTATGCCTCTTAACGCAAGCAGAGCTGTCATTGTTATGGCGTTAAGGTTTCTTGAACGGAACACTAATGGTGCAGTGATTTGCACTGATTCAAAAGCAGCCCTGCAAAACCTAAGTAAAAATCGGGCAGAAAATCTTGCAATAGTCGCTGAAATTAAGAGAGCTGTGAGAGTACTTACCAATCAGGGAAGAGTCGTCAAGTTTCTGTGGATCCCCTCCCATGTTGGAATATGTGGGAATGAACGAGCAGATGTGCTGGCTGCTGAAGGCGCTGAAGGAGACCATATTGAATACTTCATACCCAAGACTCTACTACAAATTAGAGGTATTGTCAGGCAACATCACCGTGACAAGGTAACTGAGGAAAGGAGGATAGAAGCACAAACCAGTGAAACTGTCCGATGGTACAACATGGTTGCAGCTGGTAATCCCAATCATTATGGCCGAAGAGGAGGAGGACGAGGGAGAGAATCAGTAATAACGAGAATCCGTCTGGGATACAAATATCCATGGAGATATGGAATGGAAACAACAGTTGATCAGCGAAGTTGCAGAATTTGTGATGAGAGTGATGGACACCGCCTTGACCACTATCTACGTGAATGTGAACACCTGAGAGACATTCGAAATATGTGTATAATACTGAACCCCACATTGTTTGAGTTAGGAAAACACTATTTGTCAAATACTGATACTGTTCTTAAAAGATTCCCCCATTTTGAACCCGCAAGATAACGTAAGCTTTTTAAGGGTTGACAGATGTTAATCTTCTTGTTTGAGGAGCTGTTCACTTGAGACAGTTAAGCAAGTCCCAGCTGTGTCTGGGTACAAGTGACAAGATGAACAACCCAGCGGGTTTTCTTCCTTTTGGGGAGTGTTGTACATGCTGCTATGGCGGTGTGTCCACTCACAGGATGAGTGGCGCTGCCCAATAAATTCGCCCCTCGGGGCAAAATTAAATTAAATAAGAACAAGGCAGCTGCAGAAGGCCTATTGGCCCATACGAGGCAGCTCCTATTTATAACCACCCAATCCCACTCATATACATGTCCAACCCATGTTTGAAACAATCCAGGAACCCCACCTCCACCACGTTACGCGGTAATTGGTTCCACAAATCAACAACCCTGTTACTGAACTGATGTATTAAATCGTCCAAACCTAACCAAACCAAGGGCCCACCAACAGAAAACGGGACATCACGTAAATTTTGCGAGCCGCTATGATTTTTAGTTAATCAGTTTTTGGTTCTAATTTAAGCCTTTACGACTGTATACATTCTTTAGGCCGCTTAGGCGATGTATACGTCAAAATGCGATGCACTATTCGAGAGGACGGGTTTACGGGTATTACATTAGCCCGTCCTTTCAAGCTGCCACAATGGACAGAAAATGGACCCCATGCATAGAAAACGTGGTTTTTGTGAGCCGTTATAATATATGGAACATCATATTTTGTCCGTTGGGGAGTTTAACTTCAAATTACTATATATTATTCGAGAATACATGTACCGACCGGCTTAGATGGAGACCATAGACTAGACCTGCACAGCCCGTCGTCTCATACAAAGATCCAAACTCGTTAATCCAGCCGCCAAACCCCCCCCCCCCTGTCTTTGAATGAAACACGGTTTACACACGACTCACAACTGATGACGTCCGAACACTTCCGGAACAAGGGGCCAGATTCACGAAGCAGTTACGCAAGTACTTACGAACCTGTACATCTTTTCTCAATCTTCGGCGGCTTTGTTTACAATTATTAAACAGTTAATGAGCTCCGAAGCACCAGGAGGCTGTTTATAACAATAACAACACTTGATTGGCAAGTTTCATGCTTGTACAAACTGTTTAATAAACTAAAGCCGTCCAAGATTGAGGAAAGATGTACACGTTCGTAAGTACTTGCGTAATTGCTTCGTGAATCTGGCCCAAGGTCTTCGTTCACGTCCTCTGTACAACACGTATGTCCTGTGGCCTACAACTACCAAGGTTTGTTTTATCCTCCTGATTTACAAAAGTTCACACACACACACACACACACACACACACACACACACACACACACACACACACACACACACACACACACACACACACACACACACACACACACATATTTCAAGGGCCACAAATCTTTGTTCTTCACAAAATACAACAATGCCACAGTTGCGGTGGCCGGTGAGACAATGGGGTAGTGGCGAGGCGACCAGCGTGAGGCAGGTGTCCCAGTGTACGACACAGGTTCCCAGGGGGCAGCACAACACTGGCAGAGGCCGCTGACAACCGCTTGTGGCTTAGCTCAACACAGCCGCGGTCTGTCTCCTCTCTCCAGCCTGGTGGGTGGAGCTCCTGGGACCCGCCTCTCCCCTGTGGCCTGGTGGGTGGAGCTCGTGAGACAGGCTCCTGGGACAGGCTGAGCAGACCTTCACGGGAACTCTCTTCACTATTATTTAATATTTATCGTTCTTGCTGTCTTCTTGATAACGATTAGTGAATTATTTTGAATAATATTTTGTGTGACAAACTTGGTAATAAATGAATTAGGAGAAAATCAGCATTTTTTTATCGGCCTTACAAGTGCTTGTTGTCATAGTATTATTAACATTACTATTATTATTATTATTATTATTATTATTATTATTATTATTATTATTATTCAGTAAATATTAATATTAATATCAATATTCATTTAATATAATATTCATTTAATATTCATTCATTAACATATTCATTTAACATTAATATTCTTTTAACATGCTGTTCATTCAATACGGGAATTTTCTCAAATATAAATTAATATTATAATATATTAGCATATTGTGTATATATAGGCATAGGTTAGGTTAGGTGTTTAGGTTCTGTTGGCGATTATTTGTATTTGTAGTACGTGGGTGAAGCATTTATAGTGTTGTGGTTCGAACGAAACTCGTCAGTGAAGCACTTGTTCCGGAAGTGTTCGAACTCATCAGTTGTGAGTCGTGTGTAAACAGTTTTTCATTCATAAACAGGGGGTTTGGCGGGTGCATGGAATCACTTTTGGGTCATTGGAGGATGGGCTGCGCTATGGATCTCTCTATCCAGCTGTTGTGATTCCTGCACGATATTCAGTTTCTAATTTGTATTCCTTGTCTAGCGGTAGACCTTATCGTAAGTGCTATATAGCCTACAGCCTTACACTGTTATATTTACTGCTGAGATAACAGATATCGCTGTAGCCAAAGAGTAAACAGAGCGTCAAAAGCTGGGTCTCTACTCTTACAGTTGTGTGTGACATGGAAGGTGACACATGGAAGGTGATACATGGAAGGTGACACATGGAAGGTGACACATGGAAGGTGATACATGGAAGGTGACACATGGAAGGTGACACATGGAAGGTGATACAAGGAAGGTGACACAAGGAAGGTGACACATGGAAGGTGACACATGGAAGGTGACACAAGGAAGGTGACACATGGAAGGTGACACATGGAAGGTGACACAAGGAAGGTGACACATGGAAGGTGACACATGGAAGGTGACACAAGGAAGGTGACACAAGGAAGGTGCCACAAGGAAGGTGACACATGGAAGGTGCCACATGGAAGGTGACACAAGGAAGGTGACACAAGGAAGGTGACACATGGAAGGTGCCACAAGGAAGGTGCCACAAGGAAGGTGCCACAAGGAAGGTGACACAAGGAAGGTGCCACAAGGAAGGTGACACAAGGAAGGTGACACAAGGAAGGTGACACATGGAAGGTGCCACAAGGAAGGTGCCACAAGGAAGGTGACACAGGAAGGTGACACATGGAAGGTGACACAAGGAAGGTGACACATGGAAGGTGACACAAGGAAGGTGACACAAGGAAGGTGACACAAGGAAGGTGACACAAGGAAGGTGACACAAGGAAGGTGACACATGGAAGGTGACACAAGGAAGGTGCCACAAGGAAGGTGACACAAGGAAGGTGACACAAGGAAGGTGACACAAGGAAGGTGACACATGGAAGGTGCCACAAGGAAGGTGACACAAGGAAGGTGACACATGGAAGGTGACACAAGGAAGGTGCCACAAGGAAGGTGACACATGGAAGGTGCCACAAGGAAGGTGACACAAGGAAGGTGCCACAAGGAAGGTGACACAAGGAAGGTGACACATGGAAGGTGCCACATGGAAGGTGACACAAGGAAGGTGACACATGGAAGGTGACACAAGGAAGGTGACACATGGAAGGTGACACAAGGAAGGTGACACAAGGAAGGTGACACAAGGAAGGTGACACAAGGAAGGTGACACAAGGAAGGTGACACAAGGAAGGTGACACATGGAAGGTGACACAAGGAAGGTGACACAAGGAAGGTGACACAAGGAAGGTGACACAAGGAAGGTGACACATGGAAGGTGACACAAGGAAGGTGACACATGGAAGGTGACACAAGGAAGGTGACACATGGAAGGTGACACAAGGAAGGTGACACATGGAAGGTGACACATGGAAGGTGACACAAGGAAGGTGACACAAGGAAGGTGACACATGGAAGGTGACACATGGAAGGTGCCACAAGGAAGGTGCCACAAGGAAGGTGACACAAGGAAGGTGACACATGGAAGGTGACACAAGGAAGGTGACACAAGGAAGGTGACACATGGAAGGTGACACAAGGAAGGTGACACAAGGAAGGTGACACATGGAAGGTGACACAAGGAAGGTGACACAAGGAAGGTGACACATGGAAGGTGACACAAGGAAGGTGACACAAGGAAGGTGACACAAGGAAGGTGACACAAGGAAGGTGACACATGGAAGGTGACACAAGGAAGGTGACACAAGGAAGGTGACACATGGAAGGTGACACATGGAAGGTGACACAAGGAAGGTGACACATGGAAGGTGCCACAAGGAAGGTGACACAAGGAAGGTGACACATGGAAGGTGACACAAGGAAGGTGACACAAGGAAGGTGACACAAGGAAGGTGACACAAGGAAGGTGACACATGGAAGGTGACACAAGGAAGGTGACACATGGAAGGTGACACAAGGAAGGTGACACATGGAAGGTGACACAAGGAAGGTGACACATGGAAGGTGACACAAGGAAGGTGACACAAGGAAGGTGACACATGGAAGGTGACACAAGGAAGGTGACACATGGAAGGTGACACAAGGAAGGTGACACAAGGAAGGTGACACATGGAAGGTGACACAAGGAAGGTGACACAAGGAAGGTGACACATGGAAGGTGACACAAGGAAGGTGACACAAGGAAGGTGACACATGGAAGGTGACACATGGAAGGTGACACAAGGAAGGTGACACATGGAAGGTGCCACAAGGAAGGTGACACAAGGAAGGTGACACATGGAAGGTGACACAAGGAAGGTGACACAAGGAAGGTGACACAAGGAAGGTGACACAAGGAAGGTGACACATGGAAGGTGACACAAGGAAGGTGACACATGGAAGGTGACACAAGGAAGGTGACACATGGAAGTGACACAAGGAAGGTGACACATGGAAGGTGACACATGGAAGGTGCCACAAGGAAGGTGACACAAGGAAGGTGACACAAGGAAGGTGACACATGGAAGGTGACACATGGAAGGTGCCACAAGGAAGGTGACACAAGGAAGGTGACACATGGAAGGTGACACATGGAAGGTGCCACAAGGAAGGTGACACAAGGAAGGTGACACAAGGAAGGTGACACATGGAAGGTGACACATGGACCGTGTAGCATTTTTTAACATCATTCTCAAACTATTACTTTTGGCTCTGCTCTCGACAGCTCCAGGTTTTACAACGTGTGGCAGTCAGCTAACCTAAACGTGCACACAGGGTTGAGGACTAGCTCTTGAGCCTCGCCTTACCGGCAATCGATATTCTAGTGCAATGTCTGGTGATCCTCATGCTTCTTATCTTCTTTTGAACTTGTGTTGAATTAGCAAGCGCTCCCTCCCCTCCCCCCTGACTCATCACAGGTGTTCATCACTATTAAGCTCCTGACTCAACGTTTCTATTTTATTCACACAAACGATTTCCCTAATAATCTAATTACAGCTTATTGTTTTTCTTTGTTTATACTATTTTCTTGATGTCTCTGAATGGTAATTTGTAATTTTGCCAGCTTCGCGTTCTCCATGGGGGATGGGGTGCTCACCTAATTTTTCTTGGGGGGTCTGAGCTCCAGCTCTTGGGTCTCGCCTCTCAACCTTTAAGCAAACGTTGTACAGGATCCCATAGTGTTTTGGGATTCATCATATCTATACTTAAAAGGTGTGTATTCTATTTTTCACTATACTGCCATCGATAGATCTCTAGCTAATCATGTGTCCCTTCTTTCATACCATGCATCAAAAATAGTCTGCCTTGATCTGCTTTTCTATGTTCCTGAGAGTTCTGTATGCTGGGATCATGTCTCCCCTGACAATTTTCTTTTCCTGTGGTGTGGAATTATTTTGAATAGTTTTTCTACGAATTTGTCAACCTGTCAACTTGAGAATTGATCTGGTTGAGAAACCTTGCATAATCATCTGATAAAAAATTTGGTATGATATAAATTTTCAGGTCTTTTCTCTGAGGGATAACTTGAAGGATACCTCTCTCATTGTGTATATTGTGTCCGGTCTCCTGTTCCCTCCACCCCCTTAGTTACCTGGCACTCACTTGAGTTAAACTCTAGTTACCATGTGTTGGACCATTACAAAGTTTATGCAGCTCATCTAGTAGTTTCTTACAATATTCCACAGAATTTATCCTCCTCCTCTACAAACATTAAAAGGGAGGAATCTTACTTGTGAGAGATCACTGACAACAACCAGGATTACGTAAACTATCTCAGGTAAACTCATCACCTCCCCCCCTACTCTCTGCTCTTCCTCAAGCACCGAGACAGGCGCCTCAAGCACCGTGACAGGCGCCTCAAGCATCGTGACAGGCGCCTCAAGCACCGTGACAGGCGCCTCAAGCATCGTGACAGGCGCCTCAAGCACCGTGACAGGCGCCTCAAGCACCGTGACAGGCGCCTCAAGCACCGTGACAGGCGCCTCAAGCACCGTGACAGGCGCCTCAAGCACCGTGACAGACGCCTCAAGCACCGTGACAGGCGCCTCAAGCACCGAGACAGGCGCCTCAGGCACCGTGACAGGCGCCTCAGCACCGTGACAGGCGCCACAGGCACCGTGACAGGCGCCTCAGGCACCGTGACAGGCGCCTCAAGCACCGTGACAGGCGCCTCAAGCACCGTGACAGGCGCCTCAGGCACCGAGACAGGCGCCTCAGGCACCGTGACAGGCGCCTCAGGCACCGTGACAGGCGCCTCAAGCACCGTGACAGGCGCCTCATGCACCGAGACAGGCGCCTCAAGCACCGTGACAGGCGCCACAGGCACCGTGACAGGCGCCTCAGGCACCGTGACAGGCGCCTCAAGCACCGTGACAGGCGCCACACGCACCGAGACAGGCGCCTCAGGCACCGTGACAGGCGCCTCAGGCACCGTGACAGGCGCCTCAAGCACCGTGACAGGCGCCTCAGGCACCGTGACAGGCGCCACAGGCACCGTGACAGGCGCCTCAGCACCGTGACAGGCGCCTCAGGCACCGTGACAGGCGCCTCAGGCACCGTGACAGGCGCCTCAGGCACCGTGACAGGCGCCTCAAGCACCGTGACAGGCGCCTCAGGCACCGTGACAGGCGCCTCAGGCACCGTGACAGGCGCCTCAGGCACCGTGACAGGCGCCTCAGGCACCGAGACAGGCGCCTCAAGCACCGAGACAGGCGCCTCAAGCACCGTGACAGGCGCCTCAAGCACCGTGACAGGCGCCACAGGCACCGTGACAGGCGCCTCAGGCACCGTGACAGGCGCCTCAGGCACCGAGACAGGCGCCTCAAGCACCGAGACAGGCGCCTAAGGCACCGTGACAGGCGCCTCAAGCACCGTGACAGGCGCCACAGGCACCGTGACAGGCGCCACAGGCACCGTGACAGGCGCCTCAAGCACCGTGACAGGCGCCTCAAGCACCGTGACAGGCGCCTCAAGCACCGAGACAGGCGCCTCAAGCACCGAGACAGGCGCCTCAGGCACCGAGACAGGCGCCTCAGGCACCGTGACAGGCGCCTCAAGCACCGTGACAGGCGCCACAGCACCGAGACAGGCGCCTCAAGCACCGTGACAGGCGCCTCAAGCACCGTGACAGGCGCCTCAAGCACCGTGACAGGCGCCTCAAGCACCGAGACAGGCGCCTCAAGCACCGTGACAGGCGCCTCAAGCACCGTGACAGGCATTTCAAGCACCGAGACAGGCGCCTCAAGCACCGAGACAGGCGCCTCAAGCACCGTGACAGGCACCTCAAGCACCGTGACAGGCGCCTCAAGCACCGTGACAGGCGCCTCAAGCACCGTGACAGACGCCTCAAGCACCGAGACAGGCACCTCAAGCACCGAGACAGGCACCTCAAGCACCGTGACAGGCGCCTCAAGCACCGAGACAGGCGCCTCAAGCACCGTGACAGGCACCTCAAGCACCGAGACAGGCACCTCAAGCACCGAGACAGGCACCTCAAGCACCGTGACAGGCGCCTCAAGCACCGTGACAGGCACTTCAAGCACCGAGACAGGCGCCTCAAGCACCGAGACAGGCGCCTCAAGCACCGAGACAGGCACCTCAAGCACCGTGACAGGCGCCTCAAGCACCGTGACAGACGCCTCAAGCACCGTGACAGACGCCTCAAGCACCGAGACAGGCGCCTCAAGCACCGAGACAGGCGCCTCAAGCACCGAGACAGGCGCCTCAAGCACCGAGACAGACGCCTCAAGCACCGTGACAGGCGCCTCAAGCACCGTGACAGACGCCTCAAGCACCGAGACAGGCATCTCAAGCACCGTGACAGGCACCTCAAGCACCGAGACAGGCGCCTCAAGCACCGTGACAGACGCCTCAAGCACCGTGACAGGCACCTCAAGCACCGAGACAGGCACCTCAAGCACCGAGACAGGCGCCTCAAGCACAGAGACAGGCGCCCCAAGCACCGAGACAGGCGCCTCAAGCACCGAGACAGGCGCCTCAAGCACCGAGACAGGCGCCCCAAGCACCGAGACAGGCGCCTCAAGCACCGTGACAGGCACCTCAAGCACCGAGACAGGCACCTCAAGCACCGAGACAGGCGCCTCAAGCACCGAGACAGGCTCCTCAAGCACCTTGACAGGCACCTCAAGCACCGTGACAGGCACCTCAAGCACCGTGACAGGCACCTCAAGCACCGTGACAGACGCCTCAAGCACCGAGACAGGCGCCTCAAGCACCGAGACAGGCGCCTCAAGCACCGAGACAGGCGCCCCAAGCACTGTGACAGACGCCTCAAGCACCGAGACAGGCGCCTCAAGCACCGTGACAGGCGCCTCAAGCACCGAGACAGGCGCCTCAAGCACCGTGACAGGCGCCTCAAGCACTGTGACAGGCGCCTCAAGCACCGAGACAGGCGCCTCAAGCACCGTGACAGGCGCCACAAGCACCGTGACAGGCGCCTCAGGCACCGTGACAGGCGCCTCAGGCACCGAGACAGGCGCCTCAGACACCGTGACAGGCGCCTCAAGCACCGAGACAGGCGCCTCAGGCACCGTGACAGGCGCCTCATGCACCGAGACAGGCGCCTCAAGCACCGAGACAGGCGCCACAGGCACCGAGACAGGCGATCAGGCACCGTGACAGGCGCCTCAAGCACCGTGACAGGCGCCACACGCACCGAGACAGGCGCCTCAGGCACCGTGACAGGCGCCTCAAGCACCGTGACAGGCGCCACAAGCACCGTGACAGGCGCCACAAGCACCGAGACAGGCGCCTCAAGCACCGTGACAGGCGCCTCAGGCACCGTGACAGGCATTTCAAGCACCGAGACAGGCGCCTCAAGCACCGAGACAGGCGCCTCAGGCACCGAGACAGGCACCTCAAGCACCGTGACAGGCGCCTCAAGCACCGTGACAGGCGCCTCAAGCACCGTGACAGACGCCTCAAGCACCGAGACAGGCACCTCAAGCACCGAGACAGGCACCTCAAGCACCGTGACAGGCGCCTCAAGCACCGAGACAGGCGCCTCAAGCACCGTGACAGGCACCTCAAGCACCGTGACAGGCACCTCAAGCACCGAGACAGGCACCTCAAGCACCGTGACAGACGCCTCAAGCACCGTGACAGGCACCTCAAGTACCGTGACAGGCACCTCAAGCACCGAGACAGGCGCCTCAAGCACCGTGACAGACGCCTCAAGCACCGTGACAGGCACCTCAAGCACCGAGACAGGCACCTCAAGCACCGAGACAGGCGCCTCAAGCACAGAGACAGGCGCCCAAGCACCGAGACAGGCCTCAAGCACCGAGACAGGCGCCTCAAGCACCGAGACAGGCGCCCCAAGCACCGAGACAGGCGCCTCAAGCACCGTGACAGGCACCTCAAGCACCGAGACAGGCACCTCAAGCACCGAGACAGGCGCCTCAAGCACCGAGACAGGCGCCCCAAGCACCGAGACAGGCGCCTCAAGCACCTTGACAGGCACCTCAAGCACCGTGACAGGCACCTCAAGCACCGTGACAGGCACCTCAAGCACCGTGACAGACGCCTCAAGCACCGAGACAGGCGCCTCAAGCACCGAGACAGGCGCCTCAAGCACCGAGACAGGCGCCCCAAGCACTGTGACAGACGCCTCAAGCACCGAGACAGGCGCCTCAAGCACTGTGACAGGCGCCTCAAGCACCGAGACAGGCGCCTCAAGCACCGTGACAGGCGCCTCAAGCACTGTGACAGGCGCTCAAGCACCGAGACAGGCGCCTCAAGCACCGAGACAGGCGCCTCAAGCACTGTGACAGGCGCCTCAAGCACCGAGACAGGCGCCTCAAGCACCGAGACAGGCGCCTCAAGCACTGTGACAGGCGCCTCAAGCACCGAGACAGGCGCCTCAAGCGCCGTGACAGGCGCCTCAAGCACCGAGACAGGCGCCTTAAGCACCGAGACAGGCGCCTCAAGCACCGAGACAGGCGCCTCAAGCACCGAGACAGGCGCCTCAAGCACCGAGACAGGCGCCTCAAGCACCGTGACAGGCACCTCAAGCACCGAGACAGGCGCCTCAAGCACCGTGACAGGCGCCTCAAGCACCGAGACAGGCGCCTCACGCACCAAGACAGGCGCCTCAAGCACCGTGACAGGCGCCTCAAGCACCGTGACAGGCACCTCAAGCACCGTGACAGACGCCTCAAGCACCGAGACAGGCACCTCAAGCACCGAGACAGGCGCCTCAAGCACCGAGACTGGCGCCTCAAGCACCGAGACAGGCGCCTCAAGCACCGAGACAGGCGCCTCAAGAACCGAGACAGGCGCTCAAGCACCGAGACAGACGCCTCAAGCACCGAGACAGACGCCTCAAGCACCGAGACAGGCGCCTCAAGCACCGTGACAGGCACCTCAAGCACTGTGACAGACGCCTCAAGCACCGAGACAGGCGCCTCAGGCACCGAGACAAGCGCCTCAGGCACTGAGACAGACGCCTCAAGCACCGAGACAGGCGCCTCAAGCACCGTGACAGGCACCTCAAGCACTGTGACAGACGCCTCAAGCACCGTGACAGGCGCCTCAGGCACCGAGACAGACGCCTCAAGCACCGAGACAGGCGCCACAAGCACCGTGACAGGCACCTCAAGCACTGTGACAGACGCCTCAGGCACCGAGACAGGCGCCTCACCACTCTGCCTGTCCACCGTCCACCTCTCCTGGCCAACCCTTCCCGTCCACGAGCAGTTCTCACGGTGTGCAGGTGAGGGTTGACGGGTGCGGCTGGTATTGAGGGGCCGAGGGTCGGCTCCTGCCCATGGGAGGTGTGGGTGTAGGGTAGGAGGTGCCTGAGGAAGGCAAGGAGCAGTGTGGGTAAGGTGGCCGTTGCCTCGCCACCAAAGGCCAGTAACAATGGTGACAATGGTGAAGGTGGCGGTGGTGTGTGCTTCTTGAGGAGCTGACCAGAGGTGTCAGGGAGGCCTTTATCCTCCACCAGGTGTCGCCCTCACCTGACAAATGTTGGGGCGATACTGGTGTCCGCCCCCCCCCCTGGGTGTTGATGGTCCGGGGGGGGGGCTGCAGTGTGGGGTGGTGGTGGTGTAGTGTGGGGGGGGCAGTGTGGGGGTGGTTGTGGTGTAGTGTGGGGGGTGGTGGTGGGGCAGTGTGGGGGTGGTGGTGGTGTAGTGTGGGGTGGTGGTGGTGCCTGCTTGATACCTGCTTGATGGGATTCTGGGAGTTCTTCTACTCCCCAAGCCCGGCCCGAGGCCAGGCTTGACTTGTGAGAGCTTGGTCCACCAGGCTGTTGCTTGGAGCGGCCGGCAGGGCCACATACCCACCACAGCCCGGCTGGTCCGGAACTTCTCTTAGAAAACAGTCCAGTTTTCTCTTGAAGATGTCCACGGTTGTTCCGGCAATATTTCTTATAGTCGCTGGGAGGATGTTGAACAACCGTGGACCTCTGATACAGTGTTCTCTGATTGTGCCTATGGCACCTCTGCTCTTCACTGGATCAATCTTGCATTTTCTTCCATATCGTTCACTCCAGTACCTTGTTATTTTAGTGTGTAGATTTGGGACCTGTCCCTCCAGTATTTTCCATGTGTATATTATTTGGTATCTCTCTCGTCTCCTTTCTAGAGAGTACATTTGGAGAGCTTTGAGACGATCCCAATAATTTAGGTGTTTTATCTCGTCTATGCGTGCCGTATATGTTCTCTGTATTCCCTCTATTTCAACAATCTCTCCTGCTCTGAAGGGGGAAGTGAGTACTGAGCAGTACTCGAGACGGGACAACACAAGTGACTTCAAGAGTACAACCATTGTGATGGGATCTCTGGATTTGAAAGTTCTCGTAATCCATCCGATCATTTTTCTGGCTGACGCAATATTTGCTTGGTTATGCTCCCTAAACGTTAGATCGTCTGACATCATTATTTCCAAATCCGTGACATTCTGTTTTTCTACTATGGGAAGATTCGATTGTGTTGTGTACCCTGTATTATGTTTCAGATCCTCATTTTTGCCGTACCTGAGTACCTGAAATTTATCACTGTTAAACATCATGTTATTTTCTGCTGCCCAATCGAAAACTTTGTTGACATCTGCTTGTAGTTTTTCAATGTCTTCAGCAGAGGTAATTTTCATGCTGATTTTTGTGTCATCTGCAAAGGACGACACGAAGCTGTGACGTGTATTTTTGTCTATATCAGATATGAGAATAAGGAACAGTAGCGGTGCAAGGACTGTACCTTGAGGTACAGAGCTTTTAACATCGCTTGGACTCGATTTTATCTGATTGACTGTTACTCTTTGTGTTCTGTTCGACAGGAAATTGAGTATCCAGCGTCCTACTTTTCCAGTTATTCCCATTGACCTCATTTTGTGAGCAATCACCCCATGGTCACATTTGTCGAACGCCTTTGCAAAGTCTGTGTATACAACATCTGCATTTTGCTTTTCTTCTAGGGCTTCTGTGATTTTGTCATAGTGGTTGAGCAACTGTGACAGACAGGATCTTCCCGCTCTAAATCCATGTTGTCCTGGGTTGTGCAATTCATTGTTTTCCATAAAACTAGAAATTTGATTCCTAATCACTCTTTCAAACACTTTTATTATGTGTGATGCTAGTGCAACTGGCCTATAATTTTTTGCCAAGGTTTTACTCCCCCCTTGTGCAACGGAGCTATATCTGCAGATTTAAGTGCTGCTGGTATCTCCCCTGTATCCAGGCTCTTTCTCCATATTACGCTGAGTGCTCTCGCTACTGGTACTTTACATTTCTTTATGAATATTGAATTCCATGAGTCAGGCCCAGGAGCTGAGTGCATGGGCATATTGTCAATTTCTCTTTCAAAGTGTAGTGGTGTAGTGTGGGGTGGGGGTGGTGGTGCAGTGTGGGGGTGGTGGTGGTGGTGGGGCAGTGTGGGGGGGGGGGGTGGTGGTGGTGCAGTGTGGGGTGGTGGTGGTGGTGGGGCAGTGTGGAGTGGTGGTGGTGGGGCAGTGTGGGGGGGGGGGGTGGTGGTGGGGCAGTGTGGGGGTGGTGGGGCAGTGTGGGGGTGGGGGTGGTGGTGGGGGCAGTGGTGGTGTAATTAAAGAAATATGTACATACAAGAAACAGGAATAATTACCGGGGTGAATTAGTGACGCTTGATACACTGCAGCATTACTGGAACATCCCAAACATAGTCATCCCTCATGAGACGCCACGGTCTCCTCCCCACAGGAATGAACATGTAAAAGCATTAACAAAATATCTCATACAGGCACACCACAGCATGCTACATTTAAATCAAACATATATATTAGAAAACAAATATATATAATGTTTAATTTCAAATAACTGAGGAAAGAATAATGACTCCTACTCTCAACCGTCAATCAACTGATGTACAGATTCCTGAGCCTATTGGGCTCTATCATATCTATATTTGAAACTGTGTATGGAGTCAGCCTCCACCACAACACTACTTAATGCATTCTATTTGTTAACTACCCTGACACTGAAAAAAATCTTTCTAACGACTCTGTGGCTCATTTGGGTACTCAGTTTCCACCTGTGTCCTCTTGTTCGTGTCCCACCCGTGCTGAAGAGTTTGTCTTTGTCCACCCTGTCAATTCCCCTGAGAATTTTGTAGGTGGTTATCATGTCTCCCCTTACTCTTCTGTTTTCCAGGGATGTGAGGTTCAGCTCCCTTAGCCTTTCCTCGTAGCTCAATCCTCTCAGTTCCGGGACCAGTCTGGTGGCATACCTCTGAATCTTCTCTAACTTCGTCTTGTGTTTAACTAGGTATGGACTCCAGGCTGGAGCTGCATACTCCAGGATTGGTCTTACATAAGTGGTATACAGGGTCCTGAACGATTCCTTACACAAGTTTCTAAAGGCAGTTCTTATGGTGACCAGTCTAGCATATGCCGCTGATGATATCCTTTTAATGTGGACTTTTGGGGACAGATTCGGTGTGATATCGACCCCCAGATCTTTCTCTCTATTTGACTCTTGCAGGATTTTACCTCCCAGATGATACCTTGTGTTCAGCCTTCTGCTCCCTTGGCCTAATTTCTTGCACCTTACACTTTCCTGAGTTGAACTTTAGCAGCCATTTTCTAGACCATTCCTCCAGTTTGTCCAGGTCGTCCTGTAGTCTGTGTCTATCTTCATCTGTTTTGATTCTTCTCATAATTTTTGCATCATCGGCAAACAAACAGCAAACTCTGTGTGTGTGTGTGTGTGTGTGTGTGTGTGGTGTGTGGTGTGTGTGTGTGTGTGGTGTGGTGTGTGGTGTGTGTGTGTGTGTGTGTGTGGGTTGTGTGTGTGGGTGTGTGTGTGTGGGTGTGTGTGTGTGTGTGTGTGTGTGTGTGTGTGTGTGTGTGTGTGTGTGTAAGATTACCACAAGCAATAATAAACAGTTTACTCCTGGCCTCAGATGCATGTTTCCCATGATGAATGACTAGGCTGCCCGTGTCCTCTTGCCACAACCCTCACAAGCCTAGGCACAACTGTCGTCACCAATCCGCAGTACTGAACCAACACGCTGTAGTGAATAATGTTACGAGTCAACTAATCCACTCATCTCTGAGGTTTCATTCGCCCAACTATTTTCAATCACCGCAAAGTGATATAAACTTACGTCCACTAGCCTCAACATCTCTGCCTGAAATAAACAACAAATTGCCCCGAGTCTACAACATATCACTACATCACTGCCGGTAATAGAGACGGAGCAGGTCTACGGGACAAATAATCAACACAGACAGCAAAGACACCCACAGCTGGACACGTGTAAGAATTAACTATTTTCTTGAGGCTTGTTAATATGCAATTTAAATCTTATTGCAGTCACTTCCCAGTTACCCGAGCGGCGTTTATTGTGAATTGTATCCTGTACTTCTTCCGAATACACTGAAGATGCAGAATTTATTCTCATATTCGTGTCTTGCAGTTCGTGTCTATGTAACGTCACGCGTAATTCGCAGGTTACGTAAACTGTTGTCAATGTCTGTAATATTTAAGCCATGTAAAGTCATTGTGCAAATTTTGTGTTGTGATTTTTTTTCCCATTTTTTGTCACAAATTCAATTGTTTAACAAAAGCAACAGCGATACTAACAACAGCAGCAGCACCAACAGAACAGCAGCCACAACAGCAGCAGCACCTCTTGAAACAATTGCCTCCTCCATCGAGTTTAAGATCTCACGAGCACTGTGTCTACACCGACGGCTCAGTCCAATCCTCTACTGGACGGACTGCAGCAGCATGTAGGTTTTATAGAAATAATATTTGCACAAAGACTGTCAGTGTCAGGTTAAACAACTGGCTGACCTCCACACAAGCAGAACTAGCAGCATTACAACTAGCTACCAGGACATTAAAAAACATTGGAGGAGGAATAATATTCTGTGATTCAAAATCTGATCTTCAAGCAATCGAAAACTTCTCTTGGAAGATCGATAGCAAGAACCTCATACTCCCAATTATAAATGACCTAATTGATGCACAGAGTAAAGGGTCTCGAATTTCGTTTGTATGGATCCCTTCACACAAATATAACCCATCATAATGAAACAGACATTGCAGCCAAATTAACGTGTAACAAGGATGAAGTTGAACTAGATCTAGGTATCCCCATCTCTGCTGTCAAAACTGTATTGGTCCAAACACTCAAGTCTGATAGGAAAGAAATTACTGACTCCCAACGACCTGAAAGTACTAGTATAAAAGCTATGATTTGTTCAAATCTGAAACCTACATCTATGGGCAGCACAAAACGTCCACTAGACTGTGCGACACAGTGGTTGCAAGGATCAGGTTGGGTTACCGTTACCTGTGGCAGGTGGCTACAGGTGACGGATCTCCCAATCCTGAGCACTCCAGCTGCAAACTCTGTGAGCAGGAACTACGGCACGATCTCCCGCACTTCATCACTGAATGCCCAGTTATTAGACCTTTCAGACCAGTTGGCATGAGGTACCTGGAGCTTTGCAATTACTTTATTCACTCTCGTATTCTTGAAGATATCCTCACAGTGTACCCAAAATTTGCCAGTGCAGGCTACTAAACATATGGCCCTATATGACTAACCATCCTGCGAGATTGAGACTTGTATTACCACTGCTGCCTTATTCACTCTTGTGTTGATGATATCCTCAAAATGCTGTTGGAGTCTGCCAGTGCAGACTGCCTATCACATGCCTCTGTATGACTAACCATCCTGTGTGATGGGGATTTCTTAGTATCAACTAGTTAGCTTTTTTGACACACTGTACTCCACTTCATATAGTCTAGAGTACCTGCACTAATGCAGATGTACCTAATGTAATAATTAAAAAAAAAACAGAACAGCAGCCACAACAGCAGCAGCACCAACAGCAACAACAACAGCAGCAGCACCAAACGAACAGCAACAACAACAGCAGCAGCACCAAACGAACAGCAACAACAACAGCAGCAGCACCAAACGAACAGCAACAACAACAGCAGCAGCACCAAACGAACAGCAACAACAACAGCAGCAGCACCAAACGAACAGCAACAACAACAGCAGCAGCACCAACAGAACAGCAACAACAACAGCAGCAGCACCAACAGAACAGCAACAACAACAGCAGCAGCAACAACAGAACAGCACCAACAACAGAACAGCACCAACAAAACAACAACATCAGCAGCACCAACAACAGAACAGCACCAACAGCATCAGCAGCACCAACAAAACAGCACCAACAGCAACAGCAGCACCAACAACACAAATAGTAACATAGCAGCAGCAACACCTCGAGCACCGTGTGCAGCACCGGACCCACCATTAACAGCAGGGAGAGAGGCAGCAGCAGGTGTGGGCGTCAGTGGGACGGAAAGAGAGAGAGGGCGGGCGGGCGGCCGGCCGGCCCAGGCTCCCCAGATTAATGGTATGGAAGAGAATTTGACGCCAGGCTCTGCTAATGGAGGTCAGCCGCCCCTTGACGCTGTCACTTGCTGAAGCTGTTGTCCCTGCTGAGGGCTTCGTGCCTGCTGAGGGATTCGTGCCTGCTGAGGGCTTCCTGCCTGCTGAGGGCTTCCTGCCTGCTGAGGGCTTCGTGCCTGCTGAGGGCTTCATGACTGCTGAGGGGCTTCGTGCTTGCTGAGGGGTTTCGTGCCTGCTGAAGGCTTCCTGCCTGCTGAGGGATTCGTGCCTGCTGAGGGATTCGTGCCTGCTGAGGGCTTCGTGCCTGCTGAGGGCTTCATGACTGCTGAGGGGCTTCGTGCCTGCTGAGGGGCTTCGTGCCTGCTGAGGGCTTCTTGCCTGCTGAGGGATTCGTGCCTGCTGAGATCTTCGTGCCTGCTGAGGGCCTCGTGCCTGCTGAGGGCTTCTGCCTGCTGAGGGATTCGTGCCTGCTGAGGGATTCGTGCCTGCTGAGGGCTTCGTGCCTGCTGAGGGATTCGTGCCTGCTGAGGGCTTCGTGCCTGCTGAGGGATTCGTGCCTGCTGAGGGATTCGTGCCTGCTGAGGGCTTCGTGCCTGCTGAGGGATTCGTGCCTGCTGAGGGCTTCGTGCCTGCTGAGGGCTTCGTGCCTGCTGAGGGATTCGTGCCTGCTGAGGGATTCGTGCCTGCTGAGGGATTCGTGCCTGCTGAGGGATTCGTGCCTGCTGAGGGCTTCGTGCCTGCTGAGGGCTTCGTGCCTGCTGAGGGATTCGTGCCTGCTGAGGGCTTCGTGCCTGCTGAGGGGCTTCGCGCCTCCTGAGGGCTTCGTGCCTGCTGAGGGCTTCATGCCTGCTGACGGCTTCATGCCTGCTGACGGCTTCGTGCCTGCTGAGGGCTTCGTGTCTGCTGAGGGCTTCGTGCCTGCTGAGGGCTTCATGCCTGCTGAGGGCTTCGTGCCTACTGAGGGATTCGTGCCTGCTGAGGGCTTCGTGCCTGCTGAGGGCATCATGCCTGCTGAGGGGCTTTATGCCTGCTGAGGGTTCATGACTGCTGAGGGCTTCATGCCTGCTAAGGGGCTTCATGCCTGCTGAGGGCTTCGTGTCTGCTGAGGGCTTCTTGCCTGCTGAGGGCTTCGTGCCTGCTGAGGGCATCTTGCCTGCTGAGGGCTTCGTGCCTGCTGAGGGCTTCATGCCTGCTGAGGGCTTCGTGCCTGCTAAGGGATTCGTGCCTGCTGAGGGCTTCGTGCCTGCTGAAGGCTTCATCACTGCTGAGGGCTTCCTGCCTGCTGAGGGCTTCGTGCCTGCTGAGGGCTTCGTGCCTGCTGAGGGCATCATGCCTGCTGAGGGGCTTCGCGCCTCCTGAGGGCTTCGTGCCTGTTGAGGGCATCATGCCTGCTGAGGGTCTTCATGCCTGCTGAGGGCTTCATAACTGCTGAGGGCTTCGTGCCTGCTGAGGGCTTCATGCCTGCTGAGGGCTTCGTGCCTGCTGAGGGCTTCATGCCTGCTGAGGGCTTCGTGCCTGCTGAGGGCTTCGTGTCTGCTGAGGGCTTCTTGCTTGCTGAGGGCTTCGTGCCTGCTGAGGGCTTCATGCCTGCTGAGGGGCTTCGTGCCTACTGAGAGCTTCGTGCCTGCTGAGGGGCTTCATGCCTGATGAGGGCTTCGTGTATGCTGAGGGCTTCATGCCTGATGAGGGCTTCGTGTCTGCTGAGGGCTTCATGCCTGCTGAGGGGTTTCGTGCCTACTGAGGGCTTCGTGCCTGCTGAGGGGCTTCATGCCTGCTGAGGGCTTCATGCCTTCCGAGGGCTTCGTGCCTGCTAAGGGCTTCATGCCTTCCGAGGGCTTCGTGCCTGCTGAGGGGCTTCATGCCTGCTGAGGGCTTCATGCCTGCTGAGGGCTTCATGCCTTCCGAGGGCTTCGTGCCTGCTGAGTGGCTTCATGCCTGCTGAGGGCTTCATGCCTGCTGAGGGCTTCATGCCTGCTGAGGGCTTCATGCCTGCTGAGGGCTTCATGCCTGCCGAGGGCTTCGTGCCTGCTGAGGGGCTTCGTGACTGTTGAGGGCTTTTTGCCTGCTGAGGGCTTCTTGCCTGCTGAGGGCTTCGTGCATGCTGAGGGCTTCTTGCCTGCTGAGGGCTTCTTGCCTGCTGAGGGCTTCTTGCCTGCTGAGGGATTCGTGTCTGCTGAGGGCTTCGTGCCTGCTGAGGGCTTCGTGCCTGCTGAGGGCTTTTTGCCTGCTGAGGGGCTTCGTGCCTGTTGAGGGCTTCTTGCCTGCTGAGGGCTTCTTGCCTGCTGAGGGCTTCTTGCCTTCTGAGGGATTCGTGTCTGCTGAGGGGCTTCGTGACTGTTGAGGGCTTTTTGCCTGCTGAGAGCTTCTTGCCTGCTGAGGGCTTCGTGCATGCTGAGGGCTTCTTGCCTGCTGAGGGCTTCTTGCCTGCTGAGGGCTTCTTGCCTGCTGAGGGATTCGTGTCTGCTGAGGGCTTCGTGCCTGCTGAGGGCTTCGTGCCTGCTGAGGGCTTTTTGCCTGCTGAGGGGCTTCGTGCCTGCTGAGGGCTTCTTGACTGTTGAGGGCTTCTTGCCTGCTGAGGGCTTCTTGCCTGCTGAGGGGCTTCTTGCCTGCTGAGGGCTTCTTGCCTGCTGAGGGCTTCGTGTCTGCTGAGGGCTTCTTGCCTGCTGAGGGCTTCTTGCCTGCTAAGGGCTTCTTGCCTGCTGAGGGCTTCGTGTCTGCTGAGGGCTTCTTGCCTGATGAGGCTTCGTGCCTGCTGAGGGCTTCTTTCCTGCTGAGGGCTTCTTGCCTGCTGAGGGGCTTCGTGCCTGCTGAGGGCTTCTTGCCTGCTGAGAGCTTCTTACCTGCTGAGGGCTTCTTGCCTGCTGAGGGCTTCGTGTCTGCTGAGGGCTTCTTGCCTGCTGAGGGCTTCTTGCCTGCTGAGGGCTTCTTGCCTGCTGAGGGCTTCTTACCTGCTGAGGGGCTTCGTGCCTGCTGAGGGCTTCTTGCCTGCTGAGGGCTTCGTGTCTGCTGAGGGCTTCTTGCCTGCTGAGGGCTTCTTGCCTGCTGAGGGCTTCTTGCCTGCTGAGGGGCTTCGTGCCTGCTGAGGGCTTCTTGCCTGCTGAGAGCTTCTTACCTGCTGAGGGCTTCTTGCCTGCTGAGGGCTTCGTGTCTGCTGAGGGCTTCTTGCCTGCTGAGGGCTTCTTGCCTGCTGAGGGCTTCTTGCCTGCTGAGGGCTTCTTACCTGCTGAGGGGCTTCGTGCCTGCTGTCAGGTTGTTGGTTATCTGTCAGTTTAGTCAGAGTAGCAGAGGACTTCACAGAGTAGCTTCACGAGTCTCTAGATGTATACCAACATTATATATCAGTAAGTACGCAAACATGCAATGTTGCACGCTTGCATTCTCGCACCTCAACCTCCGAGCACAACCGGTTCCTGCAGTCCGTCCCCCCCCACCCCCCCTAACGCCCCATCCCCTCTCTCTCTCTTTCCAAAACGACATAAAATAATCTCCCCGCCTCCCCTACCTCTGGGGTGCTGGAGCCTCCCCCACACTAAACTGTTTCTCAGTACTTTCCCCGCCTGTGTCCGCCCCTCCCTCCCCCACCACCACCTCCCTTACCCCCAATATGCACTACACTAACCCCTCTAAGTCCTCCACCCCATGGAACCTCTCCCTGACCACCTCCCCCACAACTGCACCTTCCACCCCCACCCCAACAACGTAATTCCCCCTCAACCCCCTCACAGACACCTTCAGATTCACGTGATTTAAAATATCCGGACATTATAACTAGTAACTGGTAGAACCACGACCCGGTGTGTAGGTGGGAGCTGGTAGAACCACGACCCGGTGTGTAGGTGGGAGCTGGTAGAACCACGACCCGGTGTGTAGGTGGGAGCTGGTAGAACCACGACCCGGTGTGTAGGTGGGAGCTGGTAGAACCACGACCCGGTGTGTGTGGTGAGGTGGGAACTGGTAGAACCACGACCGGTGAGCAGGTGGAGCTGGTAGAACCACGACCCGGTGAGCAGGTGGGAGCTGGTGGAACCACGACCCGGTGAGCAGGTGGGAGTGGTAGAACCACGACCCGGTGAGCAGGTGGGAGCTGGTAGAACCACGACAACCAATCCATGGTATGGGAGATATAAATCACGCAGAAATTAAAAAGAAAAAGGCTAAATTCCACGAGAAGAGAGAGAGAGAGAGAGAGAGAGAGATAGAGGAGAGAAGGATGAGAGAGAGAGAGAAAGAGAGG
>WNGS01064442.1:131682-143107 GCA_020271785.1 Procambarus virginalis
GACAAGGCAGCGTTACGCGTGTACCCAAACAAGGCAGCGCTAAGCGTGTACCCAGATAAGGCAGCTTTACGCGTGTACCCGGACAAGGCAGCATTACGCGTGTACCCGGACAGGCAGCGTTACGCGTGTACCCAGGCAAGGCGGCGTGACGCGTGTACCCAGGCAAGGCAGCGTTACGCGTGTACCCAGACAAGGCAGCGTTACGCGTGTACCCAGACAAGGCAGCGTTACGCTTGTACCCAGACAAGGCAGCGTTACGCGTGTACCCAGACAAGGCAGCGTTACGCGTGTACCCAGACAAGGCAGCATTACGCTTGTACCCAGACAAGGTGGCGTGACGCGTGTACCCAGACAAGCTCTTTGGAACATGATACATAGTGCCAACACTCTGAAGAGGAACAGATCTTGCCCCTATAACAGGTGCTGGAGGAGTTACTAGTGTAGAGGACCCGCCCGCACCACCACACAAGGGTAACATCACCGCTCAACAACTGAATACAAACCCTGCCCAAACCTGCTCATATGGAGGTCCTGTAGCACAGTAGTCTACGTCCTCTACCCATAATCGAGAGACCCGAGGGTGTAATATACACTTACTCAACCTAATGGTAATGGGTCTAATATACTCAAATAGAAAGTATAATGATAGTGGGTGTAATATACACCACTAGAGAACGTAATGGTAATGGGTGGGTGTCATATTGAAGACATTTTATCCTATATTCTTAAACTGCTCTATTACCCCCCCCCCTCCTTGATAATGTCCTCCCCACCCTTTGAAAATAGATCAAGGTTATGATGGCGCTAATGGGGTCATACTGATAACATTAATGGTATCATACTGATGGCGTTAATGTATTATACTGATGACACTAATGGAGGGTCATACTGCTGGCACTAATGGTATCATACCGATTTAATTAATGGGGTAATATTGATGGGACTCACACTAACGAGGGTGATGGGGTCACACTGCATAGTGTGCGTCACCTTGTGTGAGTGAGGAGTGCCAGGCACACCTGTCGTGCCTGGTGACGGGGGTGCCAGGGTGAGGTGGCTCTCACTCTTGTTTGTTGGTTTGATGAGTTGTTTATTAATGGGTAAGAGGTGTCCTGAGTGGCAGGTGGTCTGCCACCATGACCCGTCTGAGTGACAGGTGGTCTGCCACCATGACCCGTCTGAGTGGCTGGTGGTCTGCCACCATGACCCGTCTGAGTGACAGGTGGTCTGCCACCATGACCCGTCTGAGTGGCTGGTGGTCTGCCACCATGACCCGTCTGAGTGACAGGTGGTCTGCCACCATGACCCGTCTGAGTGGCTGGTGGTCTGCCACCATGACCCGTCTGAGTGACAGGTGGTCTGCCACCATGACCCGTCTGAGTGGCTGGTGGTCTGCCACCATGACCCGTCTGAGTGACAGGTGGTCTGCCACCATGACCCGTCTGAGTGGCTGGTGGTCTGCCACCATGACCCGTCTGAGTGACAGGTGGTCTGCCACCATGACCCGTCTGAGTGGCTGGTGGTCTGCCACCATGACTCGTCTGAGTGGCTGGTGGTCTGCCACCATGACCCGTCTGAGTGGCAGGTGGTCTGCCACCATGACCCGTCTGAGTGACAGGTGGTCTGCCACCATGACCCGTCTGAGTGGCTGGTGGTCTGCCACCATGACCCGTCTGAGTGGCAGGTGGTCTGCCACCATGACCCGTCTGTGTGACAGGTGGTCTGCCACCATGACCCGTCTGTGTGGCAGGTGGTCTGCCACCATGACCCGTCTGTGTGGCAGGTGGTCTGCCACCATGACCCGTCTGAGTGGCAGGTGGTCTGCCACCATGACCCGTCTGAGTGGCAGGTCGTCTGCCACCATGACCCGTCTGAGTGGCAGGTCGTCTGCCACCATGACCCGTCTGAGTGGCAGGTCGTCTGCCACCATTGGACTTGTGATCCTGTGGTCCTGGGTTCGATCCCAGGCGTCGGCGAGAAACAATGGGCAGAGTTTCTTTCACCCTATGCCCCTGTTACCTAGCAGTAAAATAGGTACCTGGGTGTTAGTCAGCTGTCACGGGCTGCTTCCTGGGGTGGAGGCCTGGTCGAGGACCGGGCCGCGGGGACACTAAAAAAAAGCCCCGAAATCATCTCAAGATAACCTCAAGATAACCATGACCCGTCTTCGTGTACTTGGGTAGTTAAAGACTCGGGATTCTAATACATCGTTAATTGGGTAGTTAAACGACACGACGATCTTCTACGTCGTTAACTAGGTAGTTACCGACTACGTGTGTATCAGTGGTCCCATGACCATCTCTCCGAGCATGCAGGCGGCCTCTTGCTTGCTGCTCTGGTCAACCAGGCTGTTGAAGGCAGCTGCTCGCATCCACACACACATGAATCACAGTGTGCTTGATCACGTATACTTTAGAGGTGTTTATAAAGTGATGTGGTGATATTACGGTGTCTGTGTGTTAGCGGGAAGAGGGGAGGGGGGAGAGAAGGCAGATAGGGATGACTGGAGCGAGAAATGGGTATGTGTGAACCAGAGGTATAGTGAGATGAAGGGAAGGAATGGGTAGTTGAGGGGTGCAGGGGAGGGGTGAGAGAGAGCACGTCGACGGTGTGAGGCAAGCGATTGAAACCTATTGAAGTAAAGGGGGTATGGAAAGGGTAAATATCGCAGGTGAGGGAGGGAACGGCAGTGAGAGGGGAGGTAGATCACACACACACACACACACACACACACACACACACACACACACACACACACACACACACACACACACACACACACACACACAGAAAGAGGTTTTGGAAGGAAGAGGAAGAAAGAGGAGAAATCGGTTTTGAGGACCCAGTAGGAATGAGCGATCACAGTGTACTGGTGTTTGAGTACTTGATTGGAGAAGGGTTATTGAACTCGAGGAGGGATACCGAAACCAAAAGGTTAGCATACCGAAAGTGAAACTATGAGGAGATAAGAAAATTCCTAAGAGATATAGCATGGGAAACAGAGCTCAGGGGAAAGACGGGCCAAGATATGATGGATTACATCACGCAGAAGTACAAGGACGCAGCAAACAAGTTTGTCCCAGTCCAAAAGGAAAACAGTGAAATGAAGATGAGAAACCCATGGTTTAATCAGAGATGTAAGCTAGCTAAGCAGCAAAGTAAAAGGGCGTGGAGAAGCTGTAAGAATAACAGGACACTTGAGAGCAGAGAAAGATACCAGGGTGCCAGGAATGAATATGTCAGGATGAGAAGAGAGGCAGAAAGACAACACGAAAATGACATCGCAAGCAAGGCAAAGACTCAGCCTAAATTGCTGCATAGCCACATCAGGAGAAAAACAACAGTAAAGGAACAGGTTATGAAATTAAGAATAGGGGAAGAAGGATTCACTAAAAACGACAAGGAAGTGTGTGAGGAACTGAATAAGAAATTCCAGGAGGTCTTCACCTTAGAGCAAGGAGAAATCCCAGAGTTAACAGAGTGAACAGCTAACCAGGAACCACTGGAAGAGTTTGAGATTACCAGCGGGGAAGTAAGGAAGTGTTTACTAGAGTTGGATGTGACAAAGGCTATAGGCCCAGATGGAATCTCTCCTTGGATACTAAAGGAAGGAGCAGAAGAACTGTGCCTGCCACTCTCCATAGTGTATAACAAATCATTGGCAACAGGGGAACTGCCAGAAATTTGGAAAGCAGCTAACGTAGTCCCGATATACAAGAAAGGGGATAGACAGGAGGCACTGAACTACAGGCCAGTGTCCCTAACCTGCATACCATGCAAGCTGATGGAGAAGAGTGTGCGAAGAAAGCTAGTGGAGCATCTGGAGCGAAAGAACTTTGTAACACAGCATCAACATGGGTTCAGGGATGGCAGGTCCTGCCTCACAGGGTTACTTGAATTCTACGACCAGGCAACAAAAATAAGGCAAGAAAGAGAAGGGTGGGCAGACTGCATATTTTTGGATTGTCAGAAAGCCTTTGATACAGTGCCACACAAGAGGCTAGTGAAAAAATTGGAGATGCAGGCTGAAGTGAAAGGGAAGGTACTCCATTGGATAAAGGAGTACCTAAGCAACAGGAGACAACGAGTCAGTGTGAGGGGTGAGGTCTCAGATTGGCGAGACGTTACGAGTGGAGTCCCGCAGGGGTCAGTCCTTGGACCTATACTGTTTCTGATATAAGTAAATGATCTCCCAGAGGGTATAGAATCGTTTCTCTCAATGTTTGCCGATGATGCAAAAATTATGAGGAGGATTGAAACAGAGGATGACAGTAGGAGGCTACAAGATGACCTAGACAGACTGAGTGAATGGTCCAACAAATGGCTGTTGAAGTTCAACCCGAGTAAATGCAAAGTAATGAAACTAGGCAGTGGAAACAGGAGGCCAGACACAGGATACAGAATAGGAGATGAAGTACTTAATGAAACGGACAGAGAGAAAGATCTAGGAGTTGATATCACACCAAACCTGTCTTCTGAAGCCCACATAAAAAGAATAACGTCTGCGGCCTATACGAGGCTGGCTAACATCAAAACTGCTTTCAGAAACCTGTGTAAGGAATCCTTCAGAACCTTGTATGCCACATATGTAAGGCCAATCCTGGTGTATGCAGCCCCAGCATGGAGTCCGTACCTAGTCAAGCACAAGACGAAGCTGGAAAAAGTTCAGAGGTATGCCACTAGGTTAGTCCCAGAACTAAGAGACATGAGTTATGAGGACAGACTACGTGAACTGCATCTCACGTCGCTGGAAGACAGAAGAGCTAGGGGGGACATGATCACCACATACAAAATTCTCAGGGGAATTGACAGGGTGGACAAGGATGGATTATTTAACACGGGTGGCACACGCACAAGGGGACACAGGTGGAAGCTGAGTATCCAAATGAGCCACAGAGACATTAGAAAGAACTTATTCAATGTCAGAGTAGTTAGTAAATGGAATGCACTAAGAAGCGATGTGCTGGAGGCCGACTCCATACACAGTTTCAAATGTAGATATGACAGAGCCCAGTAGGCTCAGGAATCTGTATATCAGTTGATTGACGGTTGAGAGGCGGGACCAAAGAGCCAGAGCTCAGCGGGATCAAAGAGCCGCAAGCACAAATAGGTTATCTTGAGGTTATCTTGAGATGATTTTGGGGCTTTAGTGTCCCCGCGGCCCGGTCCTTGACCAGGCCTCCACTCCCAGGAAGCAGCCCGTGACAGCTGACTAATACCCAGGTACCTATTTTACTGCTAGGTAACAGGGGCATAGGGTGAAAGAAACTCTGCCCATTGTTTCTCGCCGGCGCCTGGGATCGAACCCGGGACCACAGGATCACAAGTCCAGTGTGCTGTCCGCTCGGCCGACCGGCTCCCGAGTACAAATATGTGAGTATACACACTGGGTTACCTTGCCTTACCTTGAGGTTACCTTGAGGTGCTTCCGGGGCTTAGCGTCCCCGCGGCCCGGTCGTCGACCAAGCCTCCTGGTTGCTGGACTGATCAACCATGCTGTTTGACGCGGCTGCTCGCAGCCTGACGTATGAGTCACAGCCTGGTTGATCAGGTATCCTTTGGAGGTGCTTATCCAGTTCTCTCTTGAACACTGTGAGGGGTCGGCCAGTTATGCCCCTTATGTGTAGCGGAAGCGTGTTGAACAGTCTCGGGCCTCTGATGTTGATAGAGTTCTCTCTCAGAGTACCTGTTGCACCTCTGCTTTTCAACGGGGGTATTCTGCACATCCTGCCATGTCTTCTGGTCTCATGTAATGTTATTTCTGTGTGCAGATTTGGGACCGGCCCCTCTAATATTTTCCACGTGTAAATTATTATGTATCTCTCCCGCCTGCGAGTACAGATTTAGGCTCTTTAGTCAGTCCCAATAGTTTAGATGTTTTACTGAGTGGATTCTAGCAGTAAAGGACCTCTGCACGCTCTCCAGGTCAGCAATTTCTCCAGCTTTGAAAGGGGCTGTCATTGTGCAGCAGTACTCCACTCTAGAGAGCACAAGCGTTTTGAAAAGTATCATCATCGGTATAGCATCTCTAGTGTGAAAAGTTCTTGTTATCCAACCTGTCATTTTTCTTGCAGTTGTGACGGCTACTTTATTGTGATCTTCAAAGGTAAGGTCTTCCGACATGAGTACACCCAGATCCTTTACATTACCTTTTCGTTCTATGTTATGATTTGCCTGAGTTTTGTACGTGGTTTCTGTTTTTATATTTTCATTTTTTTCCGTAGCGCATGAGCTGGAACTTATCTTCGTTAAACACCATATTATTTTCTGTAGCCCATAGAAAGACCTGATCTACATCTGACTGCAGGTTTGCTGTGTCCTCTATGTTGCCTACTCTCATGAAGATCCTAGTGTCATCTGCAAAGGATGATACAGTGCTATAGGTTGTGTTCTTGTCTATGTCCGATATGAGGATGAGAAAAAGTAGTGGAGCAAGCACAGTACCCTGGGGACTGAGCTCTTTATGGTTGATGGGCTGGATTTTATTTTATTTGGGTTCTGAGAGAATGTGCACCTGAGCTCAGCATTCCACTTCAGCTGATTTTTCAGACATCCCGTTTACAGGAGTTGTAGCTGATGTGTGGAAAATGGCTAACATAGTTCCATTCTACAAAAGTGGCAGCAGGGAAGATCCCCTAAATTATAGACCTGTATCATCGACAAGTGTAATAGTCAAAATATTGGAAAAAATAATAAAAACTAAATGGGTAGAACACCTGAAGAGAAATGATATAATATCAGACAGACAGTATGGTTTTCGATCTGGAAGATCCTGTGTATCGAATTTACTCAGTTTCTATGATCGAATCACAGAGATTTTACAGGAAAGAGATGGTTGGGTTGACTGCATTTATATGGACCTATATAAGGCTTTCGACAGAGTTCCACATAAGAGGTTGTTCTGGAAACTGGAATACGTTGGAGGGGTGACAGGTAAGCTTCTAACATGGATGAAAAATTTTCTGATAGAAAAATGAGGGCAGTAATCAGAGGCAATGTATCGGACTGGAGAAATGTCACAAGTGGAGTACCACAGGGTTCAGTTCTTGCACCGGTGATGTTTATTGTTTACATAAATGATCTGCCAGATGGAATACAGAATTATATGAACATGTTTGCTGATGATGCTAAGATAATAGTTAAGATAAGAAGCTTAGAATGATTGTCATGCCCTGCAAGAAGACCTGGACAAAATAAGTGTATGGAGCACCACTTGGAAAATGGAATTTAATGTAAATAAATGACATGTTATGGAATGTGGAATTGGAGAACGCAGCCAACTAGACTGTTGTTGCCAGGCATATGCGTCGGCCGAGCCTACTAACCTACAGAGCCTAGAGGTCATCCAAAATAATGCGATGCGACTTATATGTGGCGCAATGCGTTCCACTCCTATCCTCGGCCTTTACGGGGAAACGGGCCTCACAAACCTAGCCACCAGACGAGACATAATGTGTGCCAACTTTTTGTCACTGTACCACTGCTCACCAGAGACACCCATACAGATCACAAGTTAACCCAACAGTTAACCCCAAAAACCCGCGATTTCCAACTAATCACACACAACCTTTCCTCACACGGGCTACAAATAACCTCAATATAGACCTCTCTCTACTCCAAAACTCGGAAATCCACTTTACTCTCCCCCCTATTCCATCTTGGCTTTATACAACTCCAAATACAGCAATACAACTCGAAGACAACATTCCAAAGTCTGTACCAAACTCCACTATAGCCTCAGTCTTTGTCTCAACAATAAAAATTGCTACCCAAATACTACAAAGATTTATACAGATGGATCTCGCATCATCATGAACAACGTACCCTCGGTCACTAGCGCTGTATGGATACCGGAATACCACCTCAAGCAGGGATGGCGGGTACCAAACCAACTATCTGTTTTCACAGCTGAATTATATGCCTTATATCAAGCTTTCCAAATAATCACAACATTACCAGTTGGGATATATACAATCTGTAGTGACTCCAAGAGTGCGATTCAAGCAATTACGTACTCTTCAACAACGTGCAAAGAGTTTGTTTGCTCATGCCTTCAACTTTTTCATGAACATCGATTGAACGGTTATGACACCTCTATCCAATGGGTCCCAACGCATTGTGGTATTCTCCATAATGAACTTGTAGATCAACTGGCCAAAGCGATGCCCAACACGCCTCACATTACCCGTCATCCAGTTCCCCATGTTGCACGTAAAGGAGCCTTCACAAATACCATAATCCAAGATTTTGCAACGAAATGGAAAACGTGATGCTCACCTTTGTACTATGGGTAAACTAGAATGAAATGGGAAACGTGGAAACATGTCAGATATAAAAACAGAGAAACTGATGTAACGATGACCAGATTAAGGCTGGGACAACACCAAACTAGCAGTACACAGCTCTAAGTACAGAACAGACATTAACGAACTTTGCATTCACTGTCAGGTTCCTGAAACAATCGAACACTATCTCCTTCACTGCTTCCGACATTATAGTGCCAGAGTAAATCTCAAACAAGTTCTTATCTCATTTAAAATACCCTTTACCATCGAGCATATATTAGGAGGAGATGACCACTCGTTACAGGAAAAATACCAAATAGTCAAAGCAGTGGCTAAATATCTCCAGTCGACCAACAAATTGGGTCACATCTGACCCGCGCCACATTTATACCTGGCGCCACCAACAGCTAAACACAGAAAACAACTGCCTCGTCGCAGCACCATGGATCAGCTGACGCCATAAACACAACACACTGCCCTACGGTGCGGCAAGTCTCCCTCTAACACACACCTCTGTTGTAGTCGCCGCCCCTCTGTCTACACCACAACGCAACAAGCACTTTTAAAACTCTTATCATCGTCAACATAAACGCCTCTACCAACACCTGTATTGGTGCAGTCATCGGGAGGACAAACCCTTCATGCAAACTGCACCTGCTATCAAGAAGAAGAAGAACTGGAAAACATAGACTCCACACAACCTGTAAATTATGCGAGAAATCTTTAAAGACTTCTGATAAAAGAAAGAGATCTAAGGGTGGTTCTAGATAGAAAACAATCAACTGAGGACCACATTAAGAACATTTGTGCGAGGAGCCTATGCTACGCTTTCTAACTTCAGAATTGCGTTTAAATACATGGATGGCGATATACTAAAGAAATTGTTCACGACTTTTGTTAGGCCAAAGCTAGAATATGCAGCGGTTGTGTGGTGCCCATATCTTAAGAAGCACATCAACAAACTGGAAAAGGTGCAAAGACATGCTACTAAGTGGCTCCCAGAACTGAAGGACAAGAGCTACGAGGAGAGGTTAGAGGCATTAAATATGCCAAAACTAGAAGACAGAAGAAAAAGAGGTGATATGATCACTACATATAAAATAGCAACAGGAATTGATAAAATCGATAGGGAAGATTTCCTGAGACCTGGAACTTTAAGAACAAGAGGTCATAGATTTAAACTAACAAAACAAAGCTGCTGGTGGAATATAAGAACATTCACTTTCGCAAACAGAATGGTAGACAGTTGGAACAAGTTGGGGGAGAAGGTGGTGGAGGCCAAGACCGTCAGTAGTTTCAAAGCGTTATATGACAAAGAGTGCTGGGAAGACGGGACACCACGAGCGTAGCTCTCATCCTGTAACTACATTTACGTAAAAACACACACACACTTCTTGATTGACGGCTGAGAGGCGGGACCAAAGAGCCAGAGCTCAACCCCCGGAAGCACAATTAGGTGAGTACAGACATGCACAGCCTGGGGCGCCGGTGGCTGTGTGGATAGCACGCTGGACACGTAATCCTGTGGCCCGGGTTCGATTCCTGGCGCCGGCGAGAAACAATGGGCAGAGTTTATTTCAACCTGATGCCCCTGTTACCTAGCAGTAAATAAGTACCTGGGAGTTAGACAGCTGTTACGGGCTGCTTCCTGGGTGTGTGTGAAAAAAAATGAGTAGTTAGTAACAGTTGATTGATTGACAGTTGAGAGGCGGGCCGAGAGAGCAGAGCTCAACCCCCGCAAGCACAACTAGGTTAATACACATGCGCAATTGCACAGGAGAGTCTCAGTGCAATAAGAGTGACACCAGAAGAAGTAGAGCAGCAGCTGCAGCAACTGGATGTGACAATAGCCGCGGGACCAGACAAAATATCGCCCTGGATACTAAAAGAAGCAGCTGAAGCATTGTGCAGCCCACTTGCCATAATATTTCATTCATCTTCAGAAGCAGGAGACCTTCCTGCCTTCTTCTTGGTGAAGAAGACGAAGGAGACTCGTGGTTGAATACGAGTACCATGAAGCGTTCTGGGCCCCGGGAGGCCTTGTCTACTGTTCCAGTACTAACGAGACTCATCAATCCTCCTCCAGCACTCCAGTTAAGAGGTTCAGGATCCGAAACAAGGGTTTCGGCCCCTACAGGTCTATACTATACATGTTGGCCCTAGCCTTGGAAACCATTAACTCAGGCAGCTTGAGGCGGACTTGAGTCTACTGGATGATGGACTGGAAGTGGATCAATGTTTTGAGGTCTGGTGGATATTACAATGAATATTGCGGATCAGGAGGATGAGAGCGAGACTCCCCTTCGGTGTATCTTGATGGGAGTCGACTATCTGGTGGTTACCCTGAGGGCTGATTGTTGTGGTTACCCTGGGGGCTGATTGTTGGGGGCTACCCTGGGGGCTGATTGTTGGGGGCTACCCTGGGGGCTGATTGTTGGGAGCTACCCTGGGGGCTGATTGTTGTGGTTACACTGGGGGCTGATTGTTGGGAGCTACCCTGGGGGCTGATTGTTGGGGGCTACCCTGGGGCTGATTGTTGGGAGCTACCCTGGGGGCTGATTGTTGTGGTTACACTGGGGGCTGATTGTTGGGGGCTACCCTGGGGGCTGATTGTTGGGGGTTACCCTGGGGGCTGATTGTTGGGGGCTACCCTGGGGCTGATTGTTGGGGGTTACCCTGGGGGCTGATTGTTGGGAGCTACCCTGGGGGCTGATTGTTGGGAGCTACCCTGGGGGCTGATTGTTGGGAGCTACCCTGGGGGCTGATTGTTGGGGGCTACCCTGGGGGCTGATTGTTGGGAGCTACCCTGGGGGCTGATTGTTGTGGTTACACTGGGGGCTGATTGTTGGGGGCTACCCTGGGGGCTGATTGTTGGGGGCTACCCTGGGGGCTGATTGTTGGGGGCTACCCTGGGGGCTGATTGTTGGGGGTTACCCTGGGGGCTGATTGTTGGGAGCTACCCTGGGGGCTGATTGTTGGGAGCTACCCTGGGGGCTGATTGTTGGGAGCTACCCTGGGGGCTGATTGTTGGGGGCTACCCTGGGGGCTCATTGTTGGGAGCTACCCTGGGGGCTGACTGTTGGGAGCTACCCTGGGGGCTGATTGTTGTGGTTACACTGGGGGCTGATTGTTGGGGGCTA
>WNGS01064450.1:6106-17995 GCA_020271785.1 Procambarus virginalis
ACCCGTCCTGTGCCAGTATCCACTACGGGGCCACCATCGCCCGTGCTACTGCCCCCGCTCCTGTTGCCAGGTAAGTTTAGGGCTCACCAAGTAGCTCGTGCTACTTGGAACTTGTTCCGAGTAGCTGATCGATAACAACAGCGTGTGTAAAAACCTCGTTTCTTGATCAACTGGATCCGTTTTGTGAAGATGTGATCGTGAAGGGTCTTGAGATATTTTTCATTTGTCGTTCTATGACGACTTTGAGCCTCTGCGAGTCACATGCTGATTTTTTTAAACTGTAATCCTTCAATGATTATCCTTAGACTCGATTATTCCCATGGAGGAGGTTGCCGAAAGTATTGATATGGTCTATCTTCTCGTTTGTTTTTAATGGTCCATTTCAAGTACACTTTCTCTAGAATCTTCACTGATTATCCGTCTATGCACTTAATCCATATTGAAGGTTCTCTGAAGCAGTCTGTGTAGTCTATCTTTGATTGACAGTCTGGCGGTGGTTCCAACAAGTTTGGCTGTTATGGTGGTTATCCTTTGTTTGATCTTAATTTCTAAGCTGGTAAGTTGGTTTCCATTCTTAGATTCTGTGGACGCGTTCATATAGGTGCTCCCAGCATTGTTCTGAGGGCAACATTTTGAGACCATCAATTTACACTAACAACCATGAAGCTTACTGGAGCATGAATAGCGCTGGGCTGAGCTCAACATTGCACACAGAATTCTATGCCCTGAAGGAGGCCATAAACTATACAATTGAGAATAATTACATGATCGTCATCATTCATGCCGACTCTAAATCTTCGCTCCAGGCATTGTATCCAGTTCAGCACAGAGATAATATACAACTCCTCACACGAAATTTAACTTGTTTTTTTTTTATATTAATTCCTTAGGTACATCTCGCATTAGTGCAACGAAGCTACCCTAGACTATATGAAGTGAGTACAGTGTGTCAAAAAGCTAACTAGTTGATGCTAGAAAATCCCCATCCACACGGATGGTTAGCATACAGAGCATGTGATAAGCAGTCTGCACTGGCAGATTCCGGATGCATTTTGAGGATATCATCAACACAAGATTGAATAAGGCAGCAGTGTAATAAAGGTCCCCATCTCGCAGGATGGTTAGTCATACAGGGCCATATGTTTAGTAGCCTGCACTGGTAAATTTTGGGTACACTGTGAGGATATCTTCAAGAATACGAGAGTGAATAAAGTAATTGCAAAGCTCCAGGTACCTCATGCCAACTGGTCTGAAAGGTCTAATAACTGGGCATTCAGTGATGTAGTGCGGGAGATCGTGCCGTAGTTCCTGCTCACAGAGTTTGCAACTGGAGTGCTCAGGATGGTGGAGATCCGTCACCTGCAGCCACCTGCCACAGGTAACGGGAAAGAAGCCATAATCTAGGGCCGTCAATCACCCTAAATTGGATACCAAGTCACATTGGCATAGATGGTAATAAAATGGCAGATTCACTAACAAAAATCTGCCACTGCTCTACCTGTTGTACAGGCTCAAATACCTCCAAGTTTTTCACAGATTAAGGAGCAAATGAAGAAGAAAATATTCCCAACTATCAAAAGTCGCCACAGAGCCAAAGTAGCGGAAGGAAGATCCACTGCGTATGGTACGAACAAGCCACTGGGTGCTACTCTTTCATGCCTGACAAAAAGATATCTAGAGACATTGCAGTAGCCATACACAAACTCAGACTTGGTTACAAGTGCTGTTGGGAGGTATAAACTCAATAGTTAAAGAGTGTCATATCTGGGAACAGGAGCAGAGGCGCCACTATTGCACTACTTACTGGAATGTGAAGCTACTGAAGCCCTGCACATCGAACTCATCATTAATCCAACGACAGCAGCTGCATTAGATGCACATTCCACAGCGATACAATGATTAGAAAACCGGTGAAGAATGGGACTCACTAGTAAACATTCTGCACCTACATCTGTCACCAAGACAATGTTATTAAAACAAGACTAAAACCAGAGCACTAAAACAGAAGCGAAAAAGAAATAGGGAAAAAAGGAGGAAACCCCACCTCCATTTAATGCTTTGACCCAAATATCAAATATCAAACAAGGTTATCCCGAATAATCGAACTCAATTACGGGCTCACCATAGCCCGTCCTACATGAACATTTCGTTCTGAGTAGCTAATCTAAAACAACAACAAAGCATGGTTAATTAGTCTGAGAGAATGTAAGGATGGCCTGTGAAACGCATTCTTAGGCGTCAGACCAAAAATAAGAGTCCGAAAATGAACTTCGGAGAGTTAATTTTTAAACGAGTGGAGAAGTTTAAAAACAGCGGAAAAAACATAAGAATATTGAAAGATTCGTGTTAGAATCATTATTCTTACCTTTCGGTCATATTCACAAACATATATTTGAAAGAAAGACTGCTTCCAAATATATATATATATATAATATATATATATATATATAATATATATATATAATATATATATATATATATATATATATATATATATATATCTGAAAACTCACACCCCAGAAGTGACTCGAACCCATACTCCCAGGAGCAACGCAACTGGTATGTACAGGGATGCCTTAAACCACTTGACCATCACGACCGGACATAAGGAAGTGATAGCCTGAGCTATATGAACCACTTCCCCGCCGGCACCTGGATGGTTATCTTGGGCATAGCATTTTATCAAATCACCTCTTTTTTTGGGGCAACACGTGAGGAACACAAATGCAAACAAGCCTGAATGGTCCCCAGGACTAGATACAACTGAAAACTCACACCCCAGAAGTGACTCGAACCCATACTCCCAGGAGCAACGCAACTGGTATGTACAGGGATGCCTAAACCACTTGACCATCACGACCGGACATAAGGAAGTGATAGCCTGAGCTATATGAACCACTTCCCCCCGGCACCTGGATGGTTATCTTGGGCATAGCATTTTATCAAATCACCTCATTTTTTGGGGCAACACGTGAGGAACACAAATGCAAACAAGCCTGAATGGTCCCCAGGACTAGATACAACTGAAAACTCACACCCCAGAAGTGACTCGAACCATACTCCCAGGAGCAACGCAACTGGTATGTACAGGGATGCCTTAAACCACTTGACCATCACGACCGGACATAAGGAAGTGATAGCCTGAGCTATATGAACCACTTCCCCGCCGGCACCTGGATGGTTATCTTGGGCATAGCATTTTATCAAATCACCTCATTTTTTGGGCAACACGTGAGGAACACAAATGCAAACAAGCCTGAATGGTCCCCAGGACTAGATACAACTGAAAACTCACACCCCAGAAGTGACTCGAACCCATACTCCCAGGAGCAACGCAACTGGTATGTACAGGGATGCCTTAAACCACTTGACCATCACGACCGGACATAAGGAAGTGATAGCCTGAGCTATATGAACCACTTCCCCGCCGGCACCTGGATGGTTATCTTGGGCATAGCATTTTATCAAATCACCTCTTTTTTGGGGCAACACGTGAGGAACACAAATGCAAACAAGCCTGAATGGTCCCCAGGACTAGATACAACTGAAAACTCACACCCCAGAAGTGACTCGAACCCATACTCCCAGGAGCAACGCAACTGGTATGTACAGGGATGCCTTAAACCACTTGACCATCACGACCGGACATAAGGAAGTGATAGCCTGAGCTATATGAACCACTTCCCCGCCGGCACCTGGATGGTTATCTTGGGCATAGCATTTTATCAAATCACCTCATTTTTTGGGGCAACACGTGAGGAACACAAATGCAAACAAGCCTGAATGGTCCCCAGGACTAGATACAACTGAAAACTCACACCCCAGAAGTGACTCGAACCCATACTCCAGGAGCAACGCAACTGGTATGTACAGGGATGCCTTAAACCACTTGACCATCACGACCGGACATAAGGAAGTGATAGCCTGAGCTATATGAACCACTTCCCCGCCGGCACCTGGATGGTTATCTTGGGCATAGCATTTTATCAAATCACCTCTTTTTTTGGGGCAACACGTGAGGAACACAAATGCAAACAAGCCTGAATGGTCCCCAGGACTAGATACAACTGAAAACTCACACCCCAGAAGTGACTCGAACCCATACTCCCAGGAGCAACGCAACTGGTATGTACAGGGATGCCTTAAACCACTTGACCATCACGACCGGACATAAGGAAGTGATAGCCTGAGCTATATGAACCACTTCCCCGCCGGCACCTGGATGGTTATCTTGGGCATAGCATTTTATCAAATCACCTCATTTTTTGGGGCAACACGTGAGGAACACAAATGCAAACAAGCCTGAATGGTCCCCAGGACTAGATACAACTGAAAACTCACACCCCAGAAGTGACTCGAACCCATACTCCCAGGAGCAACGCAACTGGTATGTACAGGGATGCCTTAAACCACTTGACCATCACGACCGGACATAAGGAAGTGATAGCCTGAGCTATATGAACCACTTCCCCGCCGGCACCTGGATGGTTATCTTGGGCATAGCATTTTATCAAATCACCTCATTTTTTGGGCAACACGTGAGGAACACAAATGCAAACAAGCCTGAATGGTCCCCAGGACTAGATACAACTGAAAACTCACACCCCAGAAGTGACTCGAACCCATACTCCCAGGAGCAACGCAACTGGTATGTACAGGGATGCCTTAAACCACTTGACCATCACGACCGGACATAAGGAAGTGATAGCCTGAGCTATATGAACCACTTCCCCGCCGGCACCTGGATGGTTATCTTGGGCATAGCATTTTATCAAATCACCTCTTTTTGGGGCAACACGTGAGGAACAAAATGCAAACAAGCCTGAATGGTCCCCAGGACTAGATACAACTGAAAACTCACACCCCAGAAGTGACTCGAACCCATACTCCCAGGAGCAACGCAACTGGTATGTACAGGGATGCCTTAAACCACTTGACCATCACCCGGACATAAGGAAGTGATAGCCTGAGCTATATGAACCACTTCCCCGCCGGCACCTGGATGGTTATCTTGGGCATAGCATTTTATCAAATCACCTCATTTTTTGGGGCAACACGTGAGGAACACAAATGCAACAAGCCTGAATGGTCCCCAGGACTAGATACAACTGAAAACTCACACCCCAGAAGTGACTCGAACCCATACTCCCAGGAGCAACGCAACTGGTATGTACAGGGATGCCTTAAACCACTTGACCATCACGACCGGACATAAGGAAGTGATAGCCTGAGCTATATGAACCACTTCCCCGCCGGCACCTGGATGGTTATCTTGGGCATAGCATTTTATCAAATCACCTCTTTTTTGGGGCAACACGTGAGGAACACAAATGCAACAAGCCTGAATGGTCCCCAGGACTAGATGCAATGAAAACTCACACCCCAGAAGTGACTCGAACCCATACTCCCAGGAGCAACGCAACTGGTATGTACAGGATGCCTTAAACCACTTGACCATCACGACCGGACATAAGGAAGTGATAGCCTGAGCTATATGAACCATTCCCGCCGGCACCTGGATGGTTATCTTGGGCATAGCATTTTATCAAATCACCTCATTTTTTGGGGCAACACGTGAGGAACACAAATGCAAACAAGCCTGAATGGTCCCCAGGACTAGATACAACTGAAAACTCACACCCCAGAAGTGACTCGAACCCATACTCCAGGAGCAACGCAACTGGTATGTACAGGACGCCTTAAACCACTTGACCATCACGACCGGACATAAGGAAGTGATAGCCTGAGCTATATGAACCACTTCCCCGCCGGCACCTGGATGGTTATCTTGGGCATAGCATTTTATCAAATCACACATCTTTTTTTTTGGCAACACGTGAGGAACACAAATGCAAACAAGCCTGAATGGTCCCCAGGACTAGATGCAACTGAAAACTCACACCCCAGAAGTGACTCGAACCCATACTCCCAGGAGCAACGCAACTGGTATGTACAGGGATGCCTTAAACCACTTGACCATCACGACCGGACATAAGGAAGTGATAGCCTGAGCTATATGAACCACTCCCCGCCGGCACTGGATGGTTATCTTGGGCATAAGCATTTTATCAAATCACCTCATTTTTTGGGGCAACACGTGAGGAACACAATGCAAACAAGCCTGAATGGTCCCCAGGACTAGATACAGCTGAAAACTGCACACACCCCAGAAGTGACTCGCAACACATACTCCCAGGAGCAACGCAACTGGTATGTACAGGGACCTTAAACCACTTGACCATCACGACCGGACATAAGGAAGTGATAGCCTGAGCTATATGAACCACTTCCCCGCCGGCACCTGGATGGTTATCTTGGGCATAGCAATTTTATCAAATCACCTCTTTTTTGGGGCAACACGTGAGGAACACAAATGCAACAAGCCTGAATGGTCCCCGGACTAGATACAACTGAAAACTCACACCCCAGAAGTGACTCGAACCCATACTCCCAGAGAGCAACGCAACTGGTATTTACAGGGATGCCTTAAACCACTTGACCATCACGACCGGACATAAGAAGTCCACTTCCCCGCCGGCACCTGGATGGTTATCTTGGGCATAGCATTTTATCAAATCACCTCTTTTTTGGGGCAACACGTGAGGAACACAAATGCAAACAAGCCTGAATGGTCCCCAGGACTAGATACAACTGAAAACTCACACCCCAGAAGTGACTCGAACCCATACTCCCAGGAGCAACGCAACTGGTATGTACAGGGATGCCTTAAACCACTTGCCATCACGACCGGACATAAGGAAGTGATAGCCTGAGCTTATGAACCACTTCCCCGCCGGCACCTGGATGGTTATCTTGGGCATAGCATTTTATCAAATCACCTCTTTTTTTGGGGCAACACGTGAGGAACACAAATGCAAACAAGCCTGAATGGTCCCCAGGACTAGATACAACTGAAAACTCACACCCCAGAAGTGACTCGAACCCATACTCCCAGGAGCAACGCAACTGGTATGTACAGGGATGCCTTAAACCACTTGACCATCACGACCGGACATAAGGAAGTGATAGCCTGAGCTATATGAACCACTTCCCCGCCGGCACCTGGATGGTTATCTTGGGCATAGCATTTTATCAAATCACCTCTTTTTTGGGGCAACACGTGGAACACAAATGCAAACAAGCCTGAATGGTCCCCAGGACTAGATACAACTGAAAACTCACACCCCAGAAGTGACTCGAACCCATACTCCCAGGAGCAACGCAACTGGTATGTACAGGGATGCCTTAAACCACTTGACCATCACGACCGGACATAAGGAAGTGATAGCCTGAGCTATATGAACCACTTCCCCGCCGGCACCTGGATGGTTATCTTGGGCATAGCATTTTATCAAATCACCTCTTTTTTGGGGCAACACGTGAGGAACACAAATGCAAACAAGCCTGAATGGTCCCCAGGACTAGATACAACTGAAAACTCACACCCCAGAAGTGACTCGAACCCATACTCCCAGGAGCAACGCAACTGGTATGTACAGGGATGCCTTAAACCACTTGACCATCACGACCGGACATAAGGAAGTGATAGCCTGAGCTATATGAACCACTTCCCCGCCGGCACCTGGATGGTTATCTTGGGCATAGCATTTTACAAACCACCTTTTTTTGGGGCAACACGTGAGGAACACAAATGCAAACAAGCCTGAATGGTCCCCAGGACTAGATACAACTGAAAACTCACACCCCAGAAGTGACTCGAACCCATACTCCCAGGAGCAACGCAACTGGTATGTACAGGGATGCCTTAAACCACTTGACCATCACGACCGGACATAAGGAAGTGATAGCCTGAGCTATATGAACCCACTTCCCCGCCGGCACCTGGATGGTTATCTTGGGCATAGCATTTTATCAAATCACCTCTTTTTTTGGGGCAACACGTGAGGAACACAAATGCAAACAAGCCTGAATGGTCCCCAGGACTAGATACAACTGAAAACTCACACCCCAGAAGTGACTCGAACCCATACTCCCAGGAGCAACGCAACTGGTATGTACAGGGATGCTTAAACCACTTGACCATCACGACCGGACATAAGGAAGTGATAGCCTGAGCTATATGAACCACTTCCCCGCCGGCACCTGGAGGTATCTTGGGCATAGCATTTTATCAAATCACCTCTTTTTTTGGGGCAACACGTGAGGAACACAAATGCAAACAAGCCTGAATGGTCCCCAGGACTAGATACAACTGAAAACTCACACCCCAGAAGTGACTCGAACCCATACTCCCAGGAGCAACGCAACTGGTATGTACAGGGATGCCTTAAACCACTTGACCATCACGACCGGACATAAGGAAGTGATAGCCTGAGCTATATGAACCACTTCCCCGCCGGCACCTGGATGGTTATCTTGGGCATAGCATTTTATCAAATCACCTCTTTTTTTGGGGCAACACGTGAGGAACACAAATGCAAACAAGCCTGAATGGTCCCCAGGACTAGATACAACTGAAAACTCACACCCCAGAAGTGACTCGAACCCATACTCCCAGGAGCAACGCAACTGGTATGTACAGGGATGCCTTAACCACTTGACCATCACGACCGGACATAAGGAAGTGATAGCCTGAGCTATATGAACCACTTCCCCGCCGGCACCTGGATGGTTTATCTTGGGCATAGCATTTTATCAAATCACCTCTTTTTTGGGGCAACACGTGAGAACACAAATGCAAACAAGCCTGAATGGTCCCCAGGACTAGATACAACTGAAAACTCACACCCCAGAAGTGACTCGAACCCATACTCCCAGGAGCAACGCAACTGGTATGTACAGGGATGCCTTAAACCACTTGACCATCACGACCGGACATAAGGAAGTGATAGCCTGAGCTATATGAACCACTTCCCGCCGGCACCTGGATGGTTATCTTGGGCATAGCATTTTATCAAATCACCTCTTTTTTTGGGGCAACACGTGAGAACACAAATGCAACAGCCTGAATGGTCCCCAGGACTAGATACAACTGAAAACTCACACCCCAGAAGTGACTCGAACCCATACTCCCAGGAGCAACGCAACTGGTATGTACAGGGATGCCTTAAACCACTTGACCATCACGACCGGACATAAGGAAGTGATAGCCGAGCTATATGAACCACTTCCCCGCCGGCACCTGGATGGTTATCTTGGGCATAGCATTTTATCAAATCACCTCTTTTTTGGGGCAACACGTGAGGAACACAAATGCAAACAAGCCTGAATGGTCCCCAGGACTAGATACAACTGAAAACTCACACCCCAGAAGTGACTCGAACCCATACTCCCAGGAGCAACGCAACTGGTATGTACAGGGATGCCTTAAACCACTTGACCATCACGACCGGACATAAGGAAGTGATAGCCTGAGCTATATGAACCACTTCCCCGCCGGCACCTGGATGGTTATCTTGGGCATAGCATTTTATCAAATCACCTCTTTTTTGGGGCAACACGTGAGGAACACAAATGCAAACAAGCCTGAATGGTCCCCAGGACTAGATACAACTGAAAACTCACACCCCAGAAGTGACTCGAACCCATACTCCCAGGAGCAACGCAACTGGTATGTACAGGGATGCCTTAAACCACTTGACCATCACGACCGGACATAAGGAAGTGATAGCCTGAGCTATATGAACCACTTCCCCGCCGGCACCTGGATGGTTATCTTGGGCATAGCATTTTATCAAATCACCTCTTTTTTGGGGCAACACGTGAGGAACACAAATGCAAACAAGCCTGAATGGTCCCCAGGACTAGATACAACTGAAAACTCACACCCCAGAAGTGACTCGAACCCATACTCCCAGGAGCAACGCAACTGGTATGTACAGGGATGCCTAAACCACTTGACCATCACGACCGGACATAAGGAAGTGATAGCCTGAGCTATATGAACCACTTCCCCGCCGGCACCTGGATGGTTATCTTGGGCATAGCATTTTATCAAATCACCTCTTTTTTGGGGGCAACACGTGAGGAACACAAATGCAAACAAGCCTGAATGGTCCCCAGGACTAGATACACTGAAAACTCACACCCCAGAAGTGACTCGAACCCATACTCCCAGGAGCAACGCAACTGGTATGTACAGGGATGCCTTAAACCACTTGACCATCACGACCGGACATAAGGAAGTGATAGCCTGAGCTATATGAACCATTCCCCGCCGGCACCTGGATGGTTATCTTGGGCATAGCATTTTATCAAATCACCTCTTTTTTGGGGCAACACGTGAGGAACACAAATGCAAACAAGCCTGAATGGTCCCCAGGACTAGATACAACTGAAAACTCACACCCCAGAAGTGACTCGAACCCATACTCCCAGGAGCAACGCAACTGGTATGTACAGGGATGCCTTAAACCACTTGACCATCACGACCGGACATAAGGAAGTGATAGCCTGAGCTATATGAACCACTTCCCCGCCGGCACCTGGATGGTTATCTTGGGCATAGCATTTTATCAAATCACCCTCTTTTTTGGGGGCAACACGTGGGAACACAAATGCAAACAAGCCTGAATGGTCCCCAGGACTAGATACAACTGAAAACTCACACCCCAGAAGTGACTCGAACCCATACTCCCAGGAGCAACGCAACTGGTATGTACAGGGATGCCTTAAACCACTTGACCATCACGACCGGACATAAGGAAGTGATAGCCTGAGCTATATGAACCACTTCCCCGCCGGCACCTGGATGGTTATCTTGGGCATAGCATTTTATCAAATCACCTCTTTTTTGGGGCAACACGTGAGGAACACAAATGCAAACAAGCCTGAATGGTCCCCAGGACTAGATACAACTGAAAACTCACACCCCAGAAGTGACTCGAACCCATACTCCCAGGAGCAACGCAACTGGTATGTACAGGGATGCCTTAAACCACTTGACCATCACGACCGGACATAAGGAAGTGATAGCCTGAGCTATATGAACCACTTCCCCGCCGGCACCTGGATGGTTATCTTGGGCATAGCATTTTATCAAATCACCTCTTTTTTTGGGGCAACACGTGAGGAACACAAATGCAAACAAGCCTGAATGGTCCCCAGGACTAGATACAACTGAAAACTCACACCCCAGAAGTGACTCGAACCCATACTCCCAGGAGCAACGCAACTGGTATGTACAGGGATGCCTTAAACCACTTGACCATCACGACCGGACATAAGGAAGTGATAGCCTGAGCTATATGAACCACTTCCCCGCGGCACCTGGATGGTTATCTTGGGCATAGCATTTTATCAAATCACCTCTTTTTTTGGGGCAACACGTGAGGAACACAAATGCAAACAAGCCTGAATGGTCCCCAGGACTAGATACAACTGAAAACTCACACCCCAGAAGTGACTCGAACCCATACTCCCAGGAGCAACGCAACTGGTATGTACAGGGATGCCTTAAACCACTTGACCATCACGACCGGACATAAGGAAGTGATAGCCTGAGCTATATGAACCACTTCCCCGCCGGCACCTGGATGGTTATCTTGGGCATAGCATTTTATCAAATCACCTCTTTTTTGGGGCAACACGTGAGGAACACAAATGCAAACAAGCCTGAATGGTCCCCAGGACTAGATACAACTGAAAACTCACACCCCAGAAGTGACTCGAACCCATACTCCCAGGAGCACGCAACTGGTATGTACAGGGATGCCTTAAACCACTTGACCATCACGACCGGACATAAGGAAGTGATAGCCTGAGCTATATGAACCACTTCCCCGCCGGCACCTGGATGGTTATCTTGGGCATAGCATTTTATCAAATCACCTCTTTTTTTGGGGCAACACGTGAGGAACACAAATGCAAACAAGCCTGAATGGTCCCCAGGACTAGATACAACTGAAAACTCACACCCCAGAAGTGACT
>WNGS01064451.1:0-12083 GCA_020271785.1 Procambarus virginalis
AGAGAACGACCTGGGGGTGATATCACGCCAGACCTGTCCCCTGAAGCTCATATCAAGAGGATAACATCAGCAGCATATGCCAGGTTGGCTAACATAAGAACGGCCTTTAGAAACTTGTGTAAGGAATCTTCAGAACATTATATACACATATGTCAGACCAATCCTGGAGTATGCGGCTCCAGCATGGAGTCCCTATCTAGTCAAGCATAAGACTAAACTGGAAAAGGTTCAAAGGTTTGCCACCAGACTAGTACCCGAGCTGAGAGGTATGAGCTACGAGGAGCGACTGCAGGAATTAAACCTCACTTCGTTGGAAGACAGAAGAGTTAGGGGGGACATGATCACCACATTCAAGATTCTCAGGGGAATCGACAGGGTTGATAAAGACAGGCTGTTTAACACAAGGGGCACACGCACTAGGGGACACAGGTGGAGCTGAGTGCCCAAATGAGCCACAGAGATATTAGAAAGAACTTTTTTAGTGTCAGAGTGGTTGACAAATGGAATGCATTAGGAAGCGATGTGGTGGAGGCTGACTCCATACACAGTTTCAAATGTAGATATGATAGAGCCCATTAGGCTCAGGAAACTGTACACCTGTTGATTGACGGTTGAGAGGCGGGACCAAAGAGCCAGAGCTCAACCCCCGCAAGCACAACTAGGTGAGTACAACTAGGTGAGTACACACACACACACACACACCACACACCCCACACACACACACACACACACACCCACACACACACACACACACACACACACACACACACACACACACACACACACACTGGTCCTGTGACCGCTGACATTCTTGTCTAATGCAACAGGTAGACAAGGAGCAGTAACACTGGGTGACAGCGGTCTGGCTCAGTAACTTGCATCTTGCATGCAACAGTGGCGAGTGAGAGGTTAGCCTTGCTCCACAGCCCCAATAACTACGCATTGCTTTCTCGATATATGTATGTGGAGTCCCGTAGTTAGGCATAGCTACAAGCCTGTTACGTTAATCGACTGGCCCTCACAGCAGACAACTCTCAATAGTTGTTTAACTCCTAGCTACCTATTTACTGCTAGGTGAAAAGATGTATCAGGTGAAAGAAAGCGTGCCCAAACGCTTGTGTCTAGCTGTGGAAATCGAGCCCGGAATTGGCTGTTGTGAAGATAAATCGTTGACCACCCGCACCGGTGGTAGAGTTATTACACGATAAACTCCTGGCTGATCCCCCATGATGCTTGTGCCCGCCCTGGTGCCTGTCCTGGTGCCTGTCCTGGTGCCTGTCCTGGTGCCCGCCCTGGTGCCTGTCCTGGTGCCTGTCCTGGTGCCCACCCTGGTGCCCGCCCTGGTGCCCGCCCTGGTGCCTGTCCTGGTGCCTGCCCTGGTGCCTGTCCTGGTGCCCGCCCTGGTGCCCGCCCTGGTGCCCGCCCTGGTGCCCGCCCTGGTGCCTGTCCTGGTGCCCACCCTGGTGCCCGCCCTGGTGCCCGCCCTGGTGCCCACCCTGGTGCCCACCCTGGTGCCTGTCCTGATGCCCACCCTGGTGCCCGCCCTGGTGCCCGCCCTGGTGCCTGCCCTGGTGCCCGCCCTGGTGCCTGTCCTGGTGCCCGCCCTGGTGCCCACCCTGGTGCCTGTCCTGGTGCCCGCCCTGGTGCCTGTCCTGGTGCCCGCCCTGGTGCCTGTCCTGGTGCCCGCCCTGGTGCCCACCCTGGTGCCTGCCCTGGTGCCCGCCCTGGTGCCTGTCCTGGTGCCCGCCCTGGTGCCCGCCCTGGTGCCTGTCCTGGTGCCCGCCCTGGTGCCTGTCCTGGTGCCCGCCCTCGTGCCCACCCTGGTGCCCGCCCTGGTGCCCGCCCTGGTGCCTGTCCTGGTGCCCACCCTGGTGCCCGCCCTGGTGCCCACCCTGGTGCCCGCCCTGGTGCCTGTCCTGGTGCCTGTCCTGGTGCCTGTCCTGGTGCCTGTCCTGGTGCCTGTCCTGGTGCCCACCCTGGTGCCCGCCCTGGTGCCCACCCTGGTGCCCGCCCTGGTGCCTGTCCTGGTGCCTGTCCTGGTGCCCACCCTGGTGCCTGTCCTGGTGCCCGCCCTGGTGCCCGCCCTGGTGCCCGCCCTGGTGCCCGCCCTGGTGCCTGTCCTGGTGCCCACCCTGGTGCCCACCCTGGTGCCCGCCCTGGTGCCCGCCCTGGTGCCCACCCTGGTGCCCACCCTGGTGCCTGTCCTGGTGCCCACCCTGGTGCCCGCCCTGGTGCCCGCCCTGGTGCCTGCCCTGGTGCCCGCCCTGGTGCCTGTCCTGGTGCCCGCCCTGGTGCCAACCCTGGTGCCTGTCCTGGTGCCCGCCCTGGTGCCTGTCCTGGTGCCCGCCCTCGTGCCCACCCTGGTGCCCGCCCTGGTGCCCGCCCTGGTGCCTGTCCTGGTGCCCGCCCTGGTGCCTGTCCTGGTGCCCGCCCTCGTGCCCACCCTGGTGCCCGCCCTGGTGCCCGCCCTGGTGCCCGCCCTGGTGCCCGCCCTGGTGCCTGTCCTGGTGCCCGCCCTGGTGCCTGTCCTGGTGCCCGCCCTCGTGCCCACCCTGGTGCCCGCCCTGGGGCCTGTCCTGGTGCCCGCCCTGGTGCCTGTCCTGGTGCCCGCCCTGGTGCCTGTCCTGGTGCCCGCCCTGGTGCCTGTCCTGGTGGCCGCCCTGGTGCCCGCCCTGGTGCCCGCCCTGGTGCCCGCCCTGGTGCCTGTCCTGGTGCCCGCCCTGGTGCCTGTCCTGGTGCCCGCCCTCGTGCCCACCCTGGTGCCCGCCCTGGTGCCTGTCCTGGTGCCCACCCTGGTGCCCACCCTGGTGCCCACCCTGGTGCCTGTCCTGGTGCCCGCCCTGGTGCCCACCCTGGTGCCCGCCCTGGTGCCCGCCCTGGTGCCCACCCTGGTGCCTGTCCTGGTGCCCACCCTGGTGCCTGTCCTGGTGCCCGCCCTGGTGCCTGTCCTGGTGCCCGCCCTGGTGCCCACCCTGGTGCCCACCCTGGTGCCCACCCTGGTGCCCGCCCTGGTGCCCGCCCTGGTGCCCGCCCTGGTGCCCGCCCTGGTGCCCGCCCTGGTGCCCACCCTGGTGCCCACCCTGGTGCCCGCCCTGGTGCCCGCCCTGGTGCCCACCCTGGTGCCCGCCCTGGTGCCTGTCCTGGTGCCCGCCCTGGTGCCCGCCCTGGTGCCCGCCCTGGTGCCCGCCCTGGTGCCTGTCCTGGTGCCCGCCCTGGTGCCCGCCCTGGTGCCCGCCCTGGTGCCTGTCCTGGTGCCCGCCCTGGTGCCTGTCCTGGTGCCTGTCCTGGTGCCTGTCCTGGTGCCCGCCCTCGTGCCCACCCTGGTGCCCGCCCTGGTGCCCGCCTGGTGCCTGTCCTGGTGCCCGCCCTGGTGCCCGCCCTGGTGCCTGTCCTGGTGCCTGTCCTGGTGCCCGCCCTGGTGCCTGTCCTGGTGCCCGCCCTCGTGCCCACCCTGGTGCCCGCCCTGGTGCCCGCCCTGGTGCCTGTCCTGGTGCCCACCCTGGTGCCCGCCCTGGTGCCTGTCCTGGTGTCCACCCTGGTGCCCACCCTGGTGCCCACCCTGGTGCCCACCCTGGTGCCCGCCCTGGTGCCTGTCCTGGTGCCCACCCTGGTGCCCACCCTGGTGCCCACCCTGGTGCCCGCCCTGGTGCCCGCCCAGGTGCCCACCCTGGTGCCCGCCCTGGTGCCTGTCCTGGTGCCCACCCTGGTGCCCACCCTGGTGCCCGCCCTGGTGCCCACCCTGGTGCCTGTCCTGGTGCCTGTCCTGGTGCCCGCCCTGGTGCCCACCCTGGTGCCTGTCCTGGTGCCTGTCCTGGTGCCCGCCCTGGTGCCTGTCCTGGTGCCTGTCCTGGTGCCCACCCTGGTGCCCACCCTGGTGCCTGTCCTGGTGCCCGCCCTGGTGCCCGCCCTGGTGCCTGTCCTGGTGCCCGCCCTGGTGCCTGTCCTGGTGCCTGTCCTGGTGCCTGCCCTGGTGCCCGCCCTGGTGCCCACCCTGGTGCCCGCCCTGGTGCCCACCCTGGTGCCCGCCCTGGTGCCCACCCTGTTGCCCACCCTGGTGCCCACCCTGGTGCCCGCCCTGGTGCCCACCCTGGTGCCCACCCTGGTGCCCGCCCTGGTGCCCGCCCTGGTGCCCACCCTGGTGCCCACCCTGGTGCCCACCCTGGTGCCCACCCTGGTGCCTGTCCTGGTGCCTGTCCTGGTGCCCACCCTGGTGCCCACCCTGGTGCCCGCCCTGGTGCCTGTCCTGGTGCCCGCCCTGGTGCCTGTCCTGGTGCCCGCCCTGGTGCCTGTCCTGGTGCCCGCCCTGGTGCCCGCCCTGGTGCCTGTCCTGGTGCCTGTCCTGGTGCCCACCCTGGTGCCCACCCTGGTGCCCGCCCTGGTGCCTGTCCTGGTGCCCGCCCTGGTGCCTGTCCTGGTGCCCGCCCTGGTGCCTGTCCTGGTGCCCGCCCTGGTGCCCGCCCTGGTGCCCACCCTGGTGCCTGTCCTGGTGCCCGCCCTGGTGCCTGTCCTGGTGCCCACCCTGGTGCCCACCCTGGTGCCCACCCTGGTGCCCGCCCTGGTGCCTGTCCTGGTGCCCGCCCTGGTGCCCGCCCTGGTGCCTGTCCTGGTGCCCGCCCTGGTGCCTGTCCTGGTGCCCGCCCTGGTGCCCACCCTGGTGCCCGCCCTGGTGCCTGTCCTGGTGCCTGTCCTGGTGCCCACCCTGGTGCCCGCCCTGGTGCCTGTCCTGGTGCCTGCCCTGGTGCCCGCCCTGGTGCCCGCCCAGGTGCCCACCCTGGTGCCCGCCCTGGTGCCCGCCCGGTGCCCACCCTGGTGCCCGCCCTGGTGCCCACCCTGGTGCCCGCCCTGGTGCCTGTCCTGGTGCCTGCCCTGGTGCCCGCCCTGGTGCCCGCCCAGGTGCCCGCCCAGGTGCCCACCCTGGTGCCCACCCTGGTGCCCACCCTGGTGCCCACCCTGGTGCCCGCCCTGGTGCCCACCCTGGTGCCCACCCTGGTGCCCACCCTGGTGCCCGCCCTGGTGCCTGTCCTGGTGCCCACCCTGGTGCCTGTCCTGGTGCCTGCCCAGGTGCCCACCCTGGTGCCCACCCTGGTGCCCACCCTGGTGCCCGCCCTGGTGCCCACCCTGGTGCCTGTCCTGGTGCCCACCCTGGTGCCCACCCTGGTGCCCACCCTGGTGCCCACCCTGGTGCCCACCCTGGTGCCTGTCCTGGTGCCCACCCTGGTGCCCGCCCTGGTGCCTGTCCTGGTGCCCGCCCTGGTGCCTGTCCTGGTGCCCACCCTGGTGCCCACCCTGGTGCCCGCCCTGGTGCCTGTCCTGGTGCCTGTCCTGGTGCCCACCCTGGTGCCCACCCTGGTGCCCGCCCTGGTGCCTGCCCTGGTGCCTGTCCTGGTGCCCACCCTGGTGCCCACCCTGGTGCCCGCCCTGGTGCCCGCCCTGGTGCCTGTCCTGGTGCCCGCCCTGGTGCCCGCCCTGGTGCCCACCCTGGTGCCTGTCCTGGTGCCCACCCTGGTGCCCGCCCTGGTGCCCGCCCTGGTGCCCACCCTGGTGCCTGTCCTGGTGCCCACCCTGGTGCCCACCCTGGTGCCCGCCCTGGTGCCCACCCTGGTGCCTGTCCTGGTGCCCACCCTGGTGCCCGCCCTGGTGCCCGCCCTGGTGCCTACCCTGGTGCCTGTCCTGGTGCCCACCCTGGTGCCCGCCCTGGTGCCCGCCCTGGTGCCCACCCTGGTGCCTGTCCTGGTGCCCACCCTGGTGCCCGCCCTGGTGCCCACCCTGGTGCCCACCCTGGTGCCCACCCTGGTGCCTGCCCTGGTGCCCACCCTGGTGCCCACCCTGGTGCCCGCCCAGGTGCCCACCCTGGTGCCCACCCTGGTGCCCGCCCAGGTGCCCACCCTGGTGCCCACCCTGGTGCCCGCCCAGGTGCCCGCCCAGGTGCCTACCCTGGTGCCCACCCTGGTGCCCGCTCTGGTGCCCACCCTGGTGCCCACCCTGGTGCCCGCCCAGGTGCCTACCCTGGTGCCCACCCAGGTGCCTACCCTGGTGCCCGCCCTGGTGCCCGCCCTGGTGCCCACCCTGGTGCCTGTCCTGGTGCCTGCCCTGGTGCCCGCCCTGGTGCCCACCCTGGTGCCCGCCCTGGTGCCCACCCTGGTGCCCGCCCTGGTGCCCACCCTGGTGCCCACCCTGGTGCCCGCCCTGGTGCCCACCTGGTGCCCACCCTGGTGCCCGCCCAGGTGCCTACCCTGGTGCCCACCCTGGTGCCCACCCTGGTGCCCGCCCAGGTGCCCACCCTGGTGCCCGCCCAGGTGCCTACCCTGGTGCCCGCCCTGGTGCCCGCCCAGGTGCCTACCCTGGTGCCCACCCTGGTGCCCACCCTGGTGCCCGCCCTGGTGCCCACCCTGGTGCCCGCCCAGGTGCCTACCCTGGTGCCCGCCCTGGTGCCCGCCCTGGTGCCCACCTGGTGCCCGCCCAGGTGCCTACCCTGGTGCCCACCCTGGTGCCCGCCCAGGTGCCTACCCTGGTGCCCACCCTGGTGCCCACCCTGGTGCCCGCCCTGGTGCCCACCCTGGTGCCCGCTCAGGTGCCTACCCTGGTGCCCGCCCTGGTGCCCGCCCTGGTGCCCACCCTGGTGCCTGTCCTGGTGCCCACCCTGGTGCCTGTCCTGGTGCCCACCCTGGTGCCCACCCTGGTGCCCACCCTGGTGCCCACCCTGGTGCCTGCCCTGGTGCCCACCCTGGTGCCCACCCTGGTGCCCGCCCAGGTGCCCACCCTGGTGCCCACCCTGGTGCCCGCCCAGGTGCCCACCCTGGTGCCCACCCTGGTGCCCGCCCAGGTGCCCGCCCAGGTGCCCACCCTGGTGCCCACCCTGGTGCCCACCCTGGTGCCCACCCTGGTGCCCGCCCTGGTGCCCACCCTGGTGCCCACCCTGGTGCCCGCCCTGGTGCTCGCCCTGGTGCCCACCCTGGTGCCCACCCTGGTGCCCGCCCTGGTGCCCACCCTGGTGCTCGCCCTGGTGCCCACCCTGGTGCCCGCCCTGGTGCCCGCCCTGGTGCCCACCCTGGTGCTCGCCCTGGTGCCCACCCTGGTGCCCGCCCTGGTGCTCGCCCTGGTGCCCACCCTGGTGCCCGCCCTGGTGCCCACCCTGGTGCTCGCCCTGGTGCCCACCCTGGTGCCCGCCCTGGTGCCCGCCCTGGTGCCCGCCCTGGTACTCGCCCTGGTGCCCACCCTGGTGCCCGCCCTGGTGCCCACCCTGGTGCTCGCCCTGGTGCCCACCCTGGTGCTCGCCCTGGTGCCCACCCTGGTGCCCGCCCTGGTGCCCACCCTGGTGCCCGCCCTGGTGCCCACCCAGGTGCCCACCCTGGTGCCCACCCTGGTGCCTGTCCTGGTGCCCACCCTGGTGCCACCCTGGTGCCCGCCCTGGTGCCCACCCAGGTGCCCACCCTGGTGCCCACCCTGGTGCCCACCCTGGTGCTCGCCCTGGTGCCCGCCCTGGTGCCCACCCTGGTGCCCGCCCTGGTGCCCGCCCTGGTGCCCACCCTGGTGCTCGCCCTGGTGCCCACCCTGGTGCTCGCCCTGGTGCCTGTCCTGGTGCCCACCCTGGTGCCCGCCCTGGTGCCCACCCTGGTGCCCGCCCTGGTGCCCACCCAGGTGCCCACCCTGGTACCCACCCTGGTGCTCGCCCTGGTGCCCGCCCTGGTGCCCACCCTGGTGCCCACCCTGGTGCCCACCCTGGTGCCCACCCTGGTGCCCGCCCTGGTGCCCACCCTGGTGCCCGCCCTGGTGCCTGTCCTGGTGCCCACCCTGGTGCCCGCCCTGGTGCCCGCCCAGGTGCCCACCCTGGTGCCCACCCTGGTGCCCGCCCAGGTGCCCACCCTGGTGCCCACCCTGGTGCCCGCCCAGGTGCCCACCCTGGTGCCCGCCCAGGTGCCCGCCCAGGTGCCTACCCTGGTGCCCACCCTGGTGCCCACCCTGGTGCCCGCCCTGGTGCCCACCCAGGTGCCCACCCTGGTGCCCACCCTGGTGCTCGCCCTGGTGCCCACCCTGGTGCCCACCCTGGTGCCCACCCTGGTGCCCACCCTGGTGCCCGCCCAGGTGCCTCTCCTCTGGTGGCTTATTCTTCCCGGAGGGTCGTGTAGAGCGGGTAGATGTGGGTGTGGTGTTGCGGGAGGGTCGTGTAGAGCGGGTAGATGTGGGTGTGGTGTTGCGGGAGGGTCGTGTAGAGCGGGTAGATGTGGGTGTGGTGTTGCGGGAGGGTCGTGTAGAGCGGGTAGATGTGTGGGTGTGGTGTTGCGGGAGGGTCGTGTAGAGCGGGTAGATGTGGGTGTGGTGTTGCGGGAGGGTCGTGTAGAGCGGGTAGATGTGGGTGTGGTGTTGCGGGAGGGTCGTGTAGAGCGGGTAGATGTGGGTGTGGTGTTGCGGGAGGGTCGTGTAGAGCGGGTAGATGTGGGTGTGGTGTTGCGGGAGGGTCGTGTAGAGCGGGTAGATGTGGGTGTGGTGTTGCGGGGGGTCGTAGAGGACCCGCACACCACCCACAGCTGTGTCTGGGGGGGGGGGGGGGGTTCTGGCACTACACCATTTAAGCCACAGAACATTAACTTTGTTCCTCACTACGGTCCCTGTTCTTAATTTGGTCTTGATTCTTAGACCAAGTTAAAGACAGCCATCCTCCTGACGGCTCCTGCTGATTGTGTCATTGACACATCACCTTAATGGGGTTTCATTGTACAATTAAACAAGTCTGACTTCCTTTAAATAATGTAATATAGTGTATCCTCGTCGGTCACATGTCGATCTGCGAGTCACGGTTGAATACCAGAAATAATGAGAACTAAATTAAGAGAATGTTTTTAAAGCAGTTAATAATGTTATTAAGCTTGCAGGAGACACACACACAGTGTCCTTAACTTGTATACATGCAAGGTGATGGAGAAGATTGTGAGAAAAAACTTAGTAACACATCTGGAGAGAAGAGACTTCGTGACAACCCATCAACATGGGTTCAGGAGGGTAAATCTTGCCTTACAGGCTAAATAGAATTCTACGATCAGGTGACAAAGATCAAGCAAGAAAGAGAAGGATGGGCGGACTGCATTTTCTTGGACTATCGGAAAGCTTTGACACAGTAACCATAAAAGGCAGCAATAGGAAGCAGAGAGTTACAGTGAGGGGGGAGACCTCAGACTGGCGTGAAGTCACCAGTGGAGTCCCACAGGGCTCTGTACTCGGACCTATCCTGTTTCTGATATACGTAAATGATCTCCCAGAGGGTATAGACTCATTCCTCTCAATGTTTGCTGACGACGCCAAAATTATCAGAAAGATTAAGACAGAGGAGGACAGCTTGAGGCTTCAAGAAGACCTGGACAAGCTGCAGGAATGGTCGAACAAATGGTTGTTAGAGTTTAACTCAGTAAATGTAATGTAACGAAGATAGGGGTAGGAAGCAGGAGACCAGATACAAGGTATCATTTGGGAGATGAAATCCTGCAAGAGTCAGAGAGAAGAGAAAGACCTGGGGGTTGACATCACGCCAGACCTGTCCCCTGAAGCTCATATCAGGAGGATAACATCAGCGGCATATGCCAGGTTGGCTACATAAGAACGGCCTTTAGAAACTTTTGTAAGGAATCTTTCAGAACATTATATACCACCTATGTCAGACCAATCCTGGAGTATGCGGCTCCAGCGTGGAGTCCCTATCTAGTCAAGCATAAGACTAAACTGGAAAAGGTTCAAAGGTTTGCCACCAGACTAGTACCCGAGCTGAGGGGTATGAGCTACGAGGAGAGACTATGGGAATTCAACCTCACGTCATGGGAGACAGAAGAGTTAGAGGGGACATGATCACCACATACAAGATTCTCAGAGGAATTGATAGGTAGATAAAGACAGACTTTTTAACACAAGGGGCACACGAACTAGGGGACACAGGTCGAAATGAGTGCCCAAATGAGCCATAGAGATATTAGAAAGAATTTTTTTAGTGTCAGAGTAGTTGACAAATGGAATGTATTAGGCAGTGATGTAGTGGAGGCTGACTCCACACACAGTTTCAAGTTCTTACTGAAGCGACCATACGAGATACGAGTAATAAATAATCACACTCCGCCCAAGTAAAACAGAAACAAGCAACACTTAGTGGGCCAGCCAGAGGCTCAGGGCCCGCGCAGGAATATCCCTGCAAAAAAAAAAAGCTTCAAGTGTAGATATGATAGAGCCCAATAGGCTCAGGAACCTGTACACCTGTTGATTGACAGTTGAGAGGCGGGACGAAAGAGCCAGAGCTCAACCCCCGCAAGCACAATTAGGTAGTACACACCATGTTTTGTGTTTACACACTCTCCCTCCCCCTCCCCCCACAGTCACCATCCTCAACAATGTTGCAGGAGCTGCTGCAAGCATGTTGCTGTCCCATGGTGCAGCAGGAGCAGCAGCCTCGAGCCCAGCACCTGCCGCGGTCACCCTGCACACTGGACCCGGAGCAACACGCCCCCTCACACCTAGTCCATGTGTCAACATTTATTTTTCTAATACGGAGTTGCCGAGTGTTACACCGGAGTAATGACGGTACTTGGTGAGTCGGGCTATCGTCGTGTGGAGCCCTGGTCGGGGGAGCCCTGGTCGAGGGAGCCCTGGTCGGGGAGCCCTGGTCGGGGACCCCTGGTCGAGGGAGCCCTGGTCGGGGAGCCCTGGTCAGGGGAGCCCTGGTCAGGGGAGCCCTGGTCGGGGAGCCCTGGTCGGGGAGCCCTAGTCAGGGGAGCCCTGGTCGGGGGAGCCCTGGTCGGGGAGCCCTGGTCGGGGGAGCCCTGGTCGAGGGAGCCCTGGTCGGGGAGCCCTGGTCGGGGACCCCTGGTCGAGGGAGCCCTGGTCGGGGAGCCCTGGTCAGGGAGCCCTGGTCAGGGGAGCCCTGGTCGGGGGAGCCCTGGTCGGGGAGCCCTAGTCAGGGGAGCCCTGGTCGGGGGAGCCCTGGTCGGGGAGCCCTGGTCGGGGAGCCCTGGTCGGGGAGCCCTGGTCGGGGAGCCCTGGTCGGGGAGCGTGGAGTGTCTTAAAGGAGATCACTGCTTTATGTACGTGTGCGTGTTGTTACAACTCCGTCATACTACCATCTAACTGTGGCCCAGTACTCTCAAGTGTGTCCAGTACTCTCAAGGGTGTCCAGTACTCTCAAGGGTGTCCAGTACTCTCAGGGTGTCCAGTACTCTCAAGGGTGTCCAGTACTCTCAAGTGTGTCCAGTACTCTCAAGGGTGTCCAGTACTCTCACGGGTGTCCAGTACTCTCAAGGGTGTCCAGTACTCTCAAGTGTGTCCAGTACTCTCAAGGGTGTCCAGTACTCTCAAGTGTGTCCAGTACTCTCAAGGGTGTCCAGTACTCTCAAGTGTGTCCAGTACTCTCAAGTGTGTCCAGTACTCTCAAGGTGTCCAGTACCTCTCTCAAGGGTGTCCAGTACTCTCTCAAGGGTGTCCAGTACTCTCAAGTGTGTCCAGTACTCTCAAGGGTGTCCAGTACTCTCAAGTGTGTCCAGTACTCTCAAGTGTGTCCAGTACTCTCAAGCGTGTCCATTACTCTCAAGGGTGTCCAGTACTCTCAAGGGTGTCCAGTACTCTCAAGTGTGTCCAGTACTCTCAAGGGTGTCCAGTACTCTCAAGTGTGTCCAGTACTCTCAAGGGTGTCCAGTACTCTCAAGTGTGTCCAGTATTCTCAAGAGTGTCCAGTACTCTCAAGTGTGTCCAGTACTCTCAAGGGTGTCCAGTACTCTCAAGGGTGTCCAGTACTCTCAAGGGTGTCCAGTACTCTCTCAAGGGTGTCCAGTACTCTCAAGGGTGTCCAGTACTCTCTCAAGGGTGTCCAGTACTCTCAAGGGTGTCCAGTACTCTCAAGAGTGTCCAGTACTCTCAAGAGTGTCCAGTACTCTCAAAGTGTCTCGTACTCTCTCAAGGGTGTCCAGTACTCTCTCAAGGGTGTCCAGTACTCTCTCAAGGGTGTCCAGTACTCTCAAGAGTGTCCAGTACTCTCAAGAGTGTCCAGTACTCTCAAGAGTGTCCAGTACTCTCTCAAGGTGTCCAGTACTCTCTCAAGGGTGTCCAGTACTCTC
>WNGS01064464.1:0-12138 GCA_020271785.1 Procambarus virginalis
ATCCGGGGTCAGGGACTGGTTAGGTTTCGTGGTGGGGCATCAGGCTTACCATTTTCGGTGCCTCCCTTGGCTTGAATCTGGCACCTCGCGTTTTCACGCGTCTGACCCGGGTTGTGGAACCCGTCTGCGTCTTCTAGGGATTCGGGTTTGGACTACCTCGACGACTGGATGGTGTGGGCTCCCAGTCGGGCGCTTGTCTGCTCGCCAGGGATGTGGTTCTTTCCCAGCTCGCCAGGTTCGGGTTCTGGTGAACGGAGGAAGTCCCATCTGGTTCTTCCGGGTGGACCGGTGGGTCTTCTTGGGATTCCGGACCGCTTCCTTGTCTCTCCCTCCTGGGGCGTTGCAGCGGCTGCGGGACCGCCGTCTGCTGTTTCTGAAGGGGTCCCGGGTCACTCGGCGGTTGCTCGAGCAGTTGTGCGGGAGTCTCAACTTCGCCATGCTAGTCTACCCGCCGGGTCGGGTTTGGCTTCGGCGTCTGTTTGGTTCCTTCGGGACGTCCTTTCCGCCTCTCTCGCGATCGTTGGGTTCGTCCTCCGTGGTTCTTACGTCGGTTGCTGCGTCACCGGCTTCCTCTTCGGGTTTTCGGGGTTCGGTGCCTTGGCGCCTCCCCGAGCCCTCGCTCGATGTGTTCACGGAGCGTCGTCCTCGGCTGGGGTTTGTGACCAGTGCTCACCAGGCAGGCCAGGGTCGGTGGGGTCCGTCATTCCGTCGGGCTCACAGCACGGTTCGGGAGTTCGCGGCTGTCTGGTTCGCTCTTCGGAGGATTCGGGTCGCTCAGGGTCGACCATTCGCCTCCATTCGGACTGTTCTCCGGTGGTTCATTGCCTGAACCGCGGAGGTTCTCTTCGGTCCTTGGCTCTGTGGGTTGGTCCCTTCGAGTGGTTCGTCTACTGGATTCTCGGGGTTTGGCTCTCCGTGCGGTTCACGTCGGGGAGTGTCCAACGTTCTGGCGGACGGTCTGTCTCGCTTCATTCCCCTTTCCACGGAGTGGACGGTCGACGACGACTCGTTTCGTTGGATCTGCAGACGTACGGTCTCCCAGATGTGGACCTCTTCGCGTCGGCGTGGTCTCGGCGTCTCCCGATTTATGTGACTCCCTTCCCCGACTGCGAGGCGTTCGCGGTGGATGCCTTTCAGCAGGACTGGTCGAGGTGGGGTTACCTATACCTCTTTCCTCCGGTCCAGCTGTTGCTTCGAGTTCTGGTTCAATTGGAGACATTCCAGGGAGAGTAGTCCTTGTGGCCCTTGGTGGCCAGCCCAGCCTTGGTTTCCAGTGCTTTTCGCTCGGTGCCCGAACCGGGACGTTTCCCGCGGCTCCGCCTCTTTCAGCAGGTCGGTCCGGTCCGGTACAGGGCTGGTTCGCCCTTCTCCTCTGCTCTTCGCGTCTGGTCTTTTTGACGCGGGTGTATCACCATTTCTATGGTGATCAGGTGGCTTCATTGATGGTGTCCCACCTGAGAGCTTCGTCTCGGCGGCAGTATGAAGTTTCCTGGCGTTCTTTTCGCCACTTTCTGGCTCTTCGTAGGTTGTCTTTTCTTTCGGATCGGGTGTTTTGTCCTTTCTTTCTGGCTTTTTCAGGACCGTCATTTGATGCCTAATACTGTCGCCTCGTATCGTGCGGCGCTGGCGGAGCCGCTCGCGCTTGCTTTTGGGGTGGATGTCACATCCGCCCCTTTTCGTAAGCTTTCTCGTGCTATGTTTCACCTCCGGCCTGCTCATGCGCCTCCTGAGCCGTCCTGGTCCTTGGACCGGGTGCTCTCCTATCTTTCCTCTTCTCGTTTTGTGGTGGCCCCTTCGGTTCCTGATTGTTTTTCCAAGGCTTTGTTTTTGTTGGCTTTGGCCTCTGGGGGCCGGGTAGGGGAGCTTCATGCTCTCCTCCGGCGCAGGGGTTTCTGCTCTTTCGGTCCTGGGGGTAGGTTTGTCCGTTTACAGCCTTCTCCTTCTTTTCTGGCGAAGAACGAGACGGCTGCTTTCCGGAGGGGTCCATGGGTCATTGATGCTTGGTTGGTTCGGCCGGGGGTGCATCATGTGTTGTGTCCTGTTGCGGCGCTTCGCCGTTACTTGCGCGCTTCGGCCGGTGTGGCTGGGATGCGCTTTGGGTGATCCATTTTCCCTCGTTCCTGTCTCCCAGGTTGTCCGCAGGGTTATTAAATCTAGCCAGCCTGCGGTCTATCCTCGCGCCCATGACGTTAGGAAGTTTGCGGCTTTGGCTGCTGTGTTTGGTAATATGTCTTGGGCACATATTCGGGCGCGTGGTTTTTGGAAATCGAACAGGGTCCTGGCCGCCCGTTATTTGGTGAACGTCCCTGCTCCTCGGCGTTCTTGTGTTGCTTGGGTCGCAGGTTGCAGCCAGTTGTCTCGACTTCGCGTTGAGGAGTTTGTGGCCGCCGCCTCCCGGTAAGTCCCCTTTTTTCCTTCTCTTTGGGTAATTAGCTCCAGGGAGCCGTAGGGGCTCCCCACAGAAAACCAGCGTTGAATGTAATGAAACGCCATTTTCTGGGTGAGCCCCGGAGGCTCCCTGGCTACCCTCCCTCCCGTCCGGTCGGCGGATTTTTCGCGTTGGTTGAAGCCTAGTTTCCGAACTGACGGCAGCCGGCGCGGTGAGGTCGGGGGCCCCCCCTCCCCCTCCCGGGGAGGGGAGGGCTGCGCGGACAACCGCGCGGCAGTAAAGTGATTGTTTGATTGTTTTCCTTGTGATTGTAGGGAGTTTTTCTACCTCTCTGTTCGGTTTGTTGTAGTTTTCTACCATGTGGGGTTTGTTTTGTTACGCCTACCTTTCTGGGTGCCTAACCCCGGTCGATGGCAGATAAGGAAAACCCCCAACTATATGGGGTTTTCCAGGGCCATTGCTCCCTGAAACCTCTCTGAAGGGGCCAGGTTCTGGCGCTGGTCCCTGGTAGGTCTGAACTCCATAGCTAGTGTCCCGGTCTAACATAACATACATTAGCCCGATAAGCTCCAGGGAGCCTCCGGGGCTCACCCAGAAAATGGCGTTTCATTACATTCAACGCTGGTTTTTTGCCGTTACCTGCGTATTGTGTCTGGGGATGCGCTTTGCGTTGATCCGGTTCCCCTCGTTCCCTGTTTCAGGGCTCAGGTCTCCCAGGTCGTCCACAGAATATTTAAGTCTTCCAACCTTCGGTCTGTCCTTGCGCCTGTGTTGTTCTGACGTTTGCAGCTTTTGCTGCTGTATTGGTGACGTCTAGGGCTCATTTTGGGCACAGGGATTTGAGGGTCGCACAGGTTCTTAGCCACCCATTCTTTATGCGCGTCTGCTCCTGTGAGTTCTTGTTGCCTTGGGTCACAGGTTCAGCCTGTTGTTTCGGTTTTGCATTGCGGAGTTTGTGGCGGCCGCCTCCCGGGTCAGCCCTTTCTTTTCCTTCTCTTTGGGTTTGAAGCTCCAGGGAGCCGTAGGGGCTCCCACCAGAAAACTAGCATTGAATGTAATGAAACACCATTTTTTGGGTGAGCCCCGGAGGCTCCCTGGCAACTCTCCCTTCCACGGTTGGCTTTTTTTCGCCTTGGTTGAAGCTAGGCAGCCGGCGTGGTACGTCCAGGGCTCCCCCTCTTGGGGCAGGGAGGGCTATGCGGATGATTGGCGCGGCAGTAAAGTGTGATGTTTGCTTGTTTGCTTGTTCCTTGGGATTGTAGGGAGTTTCTACATCTCTGTTCGGTTTTTCGTTGTTTTTTACCATGTGGGGTTTGTTTTGTTATGCCTACCTTTCTGGGTGCAAACCCCGGTCGATGGCAGATAAAGAAAGCCCCAACCACAAGGGTGTTTTCCAGGGCCATTGCTCCCTGAAACCTCTCTGAAGGGCCAGGTTCTGGCGCTGGTCCCTGGTAGATCTGAACTCCTTAGCTAATGTCCCGGTCTAATATAACATACATTAGCCCGATAAGCTCCAGGGAGCCGTAGGGGCTCGCCAGAGAAAAATGGCGTTTCATTTCATTCAACGCTGGTTTTTTTTTTTTTTTTTTTAATTTTGATTATTTAGACAAAGCTGGAGTATAAAGCAAGTAGATTAGGCCAAACAACTTTCAATAAAAAAAAAATAACAAAAATCTATGACTAAAGAGATTACCGCCGCCTAAATGTTTACCTTTTACATTTTTTCAGACTGCTTCCCTTGGCACCGGTGAAATTGGGGACAGTGGTTACCTGAGCCAAGCCACGGGAGACACTACACAATAACTCCCCAACAAGGGACCTCACTCACCATCTACTCCAGATCTCTAGCCCAAATGGTCCTCAGCAAGCTCTTTATTGCCTCAGTCTCCTAGAGTTGGTTAGTATGTGGTTTGTATATACTTTTCTGGGGGGAGCCCCGTCGGCTCCCCGGAGCTATCCCAGGCTGATATGCTAATGTCAGACTTTGGCATCAGTCATGTGTATGGAGTTCTTAGGCCTACCGGGAACCACGGCCAGAACCGGGCCCCCTCAGAGAGGCAAGGGGAGCAATGGCCTATAGAAGCCCCCGTGTGGTTGGAAGCATTCTATGTCTGCCATCGACCGGGACAGGCACCCAGAAAGGTAAGCGCCCCAAAACAAACCCCTATTCTGGTTAAAATTGCTACCAAAAGCCGAACTAGTGGATAGAACTCCCCAAAGAAAAACGAGCAAACTAGTGTGACGTCACACGCTGCCGCGCCGCTGTCTGCGCAGCTCCCCCCTCCCGGGAGGGGGAAGGGGGAGCCCCAGACCCTCCGCGCCGGCTACCCACACCTCAGTTCTTGAGGCTGATGCTATAGGCGAAGGTCGTGTGCTCTGGCTCCGGTGTTCGCTACAACACTGTGCTTGCGTGTGGTGTTTGTTTTCTGGGTGCGAGAGCCAGGAGTAATTTTAGTACTCGGGCTGCATGCGCCTAGGGTTTCCTTCCCTAGGTGCCCTGTAAGTACTACCCTTGGGGCTTGGGGCCACCTTCCACAGGCTCCTTGGGATCTGCCTCTGCTGGTCCGTTTTACCTTTTTCGGTTTTTCGGCCGCCTGTTGGGCTCTTGGGTGTTCTGTTCTCCCTTGTTACTGGCAGGTAAGAGGCAGTTTGCACTGGTAGGGGCGCAGGGTGCTGCACAGCTTGTATTCCCGACATAGCGGCCGGCTCTGTTCCCTGGGGCTCGCTGTCCTCTTGCGGGGTTTTGTTTTTCTTTTTGTTTTTGCCTGGTGGGGGGTTCTCTCATATTCATTCCTTAGTTCTAACCCTTTCACGGTTATACTCGATGGCGCCCCCTGCTAGGTCCCCGTGAGTGTACACGTCCCTGGGGTACAGCTATAGAAGTTCGATTGGTAGTTTTGGGCGCCGGTTAGCAGCTCCCTGCCTGGGACTACCTGAGCGCGAGTCCTCTTAAAGTAAACGCTCAGGACCCTGGGAATCCCCTAGGGGGCGCGTGGGTCCGATGGATGTGACCCCGGAGTCCCCACTCGCTGTGTGCGAGTTTGCGGGTTGCTCGGTCCCTTTGTCTCAGGGTGACCCTCATTGTTTTTGCCTCTGCCATGCTGCCTGTTGGGTCGGTGATACTTTCGACCCTGAGTCCTGTGAGTGTTGCTGCTTGCTTGTGACTCAATTTACCCAATCCTCTGATGATTCTCTTCGGGTACAGGCGGCGCGTGCGTTGCAGTCTAGGTTTCGTCTGTTGCAACGCGCTAGGTTGGTTGCTCACCCGGATGCCCCGGGCTGCCCCGCTTTGCTTTTCGTGACCCGGACTTGGGGGTGGGGGTCGCTTCGATCCTGGTTCAGTCCGCGCCTCCTCGTCCTTCCCCTACTGCTCATTCTGGTCCCCCCCCCCTTGCTTCCAGCCCCGAAACGTCTGAGGGTTTCGGGGTCGGAGCAGGGGTTACTTGATCTTGAGACTCGGGCAGCTTCGGGGGTGCCCCTTCCGGGGGAGCGGCAGAGGCATTCGAGTCTTGTCTCCCGGCCGAAGCTTCGGGGTCTGACCAGTGGGCCCCCCTTCCTTCAGCTGTTCCGGCTGCTCCGTCCTTGTCTTGTGGGGTCGGGGCTTGGGGAGAGGACTCGGCCTCGGGTCCTGTGGTGTTGGACCTCGAGGCTGGGGAGGGGCTGACTTGGGGGCCTTGGGCTCCGCTGGACCCCGCCTGGGTTTTTCTTCCCTCTGAGCGGGGCTTATTGTTACAAGGAGTGGGGTTCTCTTTTCCCCCCTCTGCGTACGAGTTGGATTTGGTGTCGGCCCCTCCCCGGGTTCGGTTCCGTGTTCCCCCGGGTTCGTCGGTTCCGTTGTTCCGGAGGTTTTCGGCTTATCGCATCCATGGTGCGGGCCTTTGCAGCTTACCTCCTGCGGGACCCGGATTATGCCTCGGAACTGGATCCTTCTGAGTTCAGGTTTGGGACTTCGTTCCCTTTCTGGCTCCGTTACGAGGTTCCGGAGTCTTCCTGGCTAGCAGCCTGCCCTTGCTTGTTTTGGATTCCTGGCATTCCTTCTGTCGTTCCCGCACGTTGGAGTGGCGGGAAGCTTCCACGGTGATTCAGGTTTTCCTGGGGGGCGAGCTTGAGTACCTGAATGAGTGCTTGTTTGCCCCTGCCCTCCCCCGCGATGTGGGCGTTATTCAGCTCCATGTGCAGGTTCCCGTCCTTTCGGCGGCGCTTGTTGCGGAGGACTTGCGCGCCCGGGGCCTTTTGGCTTCGGCCTTGCGGTTCTTTTCCATCCTGGAGCTGTCCTCGGATTGGCTCGTGGAGGATGTGAGGACGCTTGGGTCCGTCCCAGGGTCCGGCGCCTTGTCCTCGGCTGCGCGCTCGTTCGCTGCCTTGTTGAAGCTGTTCACGCCGATTTTGCGGGATGCGGTTTCCCTGTTTTATGCTTCCCGTCTCGCGTGTCGGCAGGCGGTGCTGGGTTCCTCCGTGGAATCTGCTTGGGCTCTGGCTCTTAGGCGTTCTTCCCCCTTTTGTCCTCTTCTTTTTGCGGAGTCGGCCGTGGCGCAGTTTATTCAGGCTGCGTCGGCGGCTTGTCGTCCGATGTCGGACTTGTTGGTCTTCCGGGGGTCCCGGGGTGGGTCTTCCCGGAAGGGTCGTGCCAGAGCTCGGGGTTCCTCTCGTCGTGGTAGGCCTCTGGTGTCAGGTTCGGGTTCGGCTCCTGCTGCGGACCCGCCCTCGTCTGGTCGGCGCGGTGTTCGCTCTGTGCGGGGTTCTGGGTCTCGTAAGGGTCGCCGGCCCTTTCGCGGTTTGCCCCGTTGACGGGGCGAGGGGGGGCGGCTTGCGCTGTTCGCCCGCGCCTGGTCCCACGATTCGTGGGCCTTTCAGGTCGTGTCTTGCGGTCTGCGGTGGCGTTGGGTGGCCCCTCCCCCTTTGGGGGGGTCGGGGCTGGCAGGGCAAGTTTCTTCCCCTGCGCTCCGTCGCGTCGTCTTGGAGTGGGTACGTTTGGGCGTCGTCGAAACGACGTCGTCCCTCAGATGGGTTTCCCGTCTGTTTCCGGTTCCGAAACGGGACTGCGCGGACCTGAGGTTCATTCTGGACTTGTCCCGTCTGAACCCCTGGGTTCATTGCCCCTCCTTCCGGATGACTACGCTGTCTCAGGTTCGGCTCCTTTTGGAGCCGGGCGCTTGGATGGTGTCCCTGGACCTCCGGGACGCTTATTGGCATGTCCCGATTCATCCGCGGTTCAGGGACTGGCTCGGTTTTGTGGTGGGGCGTCAGAGTTACCGCTTTCGTTGTCTCCCGTTCGGGTTGAACCTGGCACCTCGCGTGTTCACGCGCCTTACACGGGTAGTCGTGGCTCGGTTGCGTCTCCTAGGAGTTCGGGTGTTGGCCTACCTCGACGACTGGCTGGTTTGGGCTCCCAGCCGGTCCTGCTTGCTTGCTAGCCAGGGATTTGGTTCTTTCCCAGCTCGCCGGGTTCGGGTTCTTGGTGAACTGGAGGAAGTCCCATCTGGTTCCCTCTCAGGTTCGGACTTGGCTGGGCCTCGTTTGGGACTCTCGCACCTCCTCCTTGTCTCTCCCTCCGGAGTCTCTCCAGCGGCTGCGGTCCCGCCTTCGTCTGTTTCTGGTGGGCCCTCGGGTCACCCGGCGGTTGCTCGAGGGGCTGTGCGGGAGCCTGAACTTCGCGATGCTGGTCTACCCGCCGGGTCGGGTTTGGCTTCGTCGGCTGTTCTGGTTCCTTCGGGGTCACCCCTTCCGCCTCTCTCGCGATCGCAAGGTTCGACCCCGGGGGCCTTGCGTCGGTTGCTGCGTCACCGGCTTCCTCTTCGGGTTTTTCGGGGTTCGGTGCCATGGCGCCTACCCGAGCCCTCGCTCGATGTGTACACGGATGCGTCGTCTCTAGGCTGGGGTTTTGTGACCAGTGCTCACCAGGCCGGCCAGGGGCGTTGGGGTCCGTCCTTCCGTCGAGCTCACAGCACGGTGCGGGAGTTCGCGGCGGTGTGGTTTGCTCTTCGGAGGATTCGGGTGGCCCGCGGATCAACGATCCGGCTCCATTCGGACTGCTCTCCGGTGGTTCATTGCCTGAACCGCGGGGGTTCGATGCGGTCCTTGTCTCTTTGGGGTTGGTCGCTTCGGGTGACTCGTCTGCTGAGTTCTCGGGGTTTGGCTCTCCTGGCTGTTCACGTACGGGGCGTGTCCAACGTCTTGGCGGACGCCCTGTCTCGCTTCGTTCCCCTCTCCACGGAGTGGACGGTCGACGACGAGTCCTTCCGCTGGCTTTGCCAGACGTTCGGGCGTCCCGAGGTGGACCTCTTCGCGTCGGCGTGGTCGCGGCGTCTTCCCGTGTATGCGGCGCCCTTCCCCGATCGCGAGGCCGTCGGGGTCGACGCCTTGCGGCTCGACTGGTCGAGGTGGAGGTTCCTGTACCTCTTTCCCCCGGTTCAGCTGTTGCTCCAGGTCCTGACTCGCTTAGAGACTTACCAGGGGAGAGTTGTCCTTCTGGCCCCTTGGTGGCCGGCCCAGCCTTGGTTTCCGGTGCTAGTTGCTCGGTGTCCGAACCCGAGGGTTTTTCCGCGGCTCCGCCTCTTTCAGCAGATCGGGCCGGTGCGTCACGTGGCTGGTTCGATCTTCTCCTCGAGTCTTCGCGTATGGTATTTTTGACTCGAGTTTATCATCATCTCTATGGTGATCAGGTGGCCTCCTTGTTGGTGTCTCACCTGCGGGCTTCATCTCGGCGGCAGTATGAAGTTTCCTGGCGGTCCTTCTCTTTCTTTTTGCGTCTTCGTCGTGTTCATTCCTTGTCTGTTCGGGTGGTCTTGTCCTTCCTCTCGTGGTTGTTTCAGGACCGTCATCTTATGCCTAACACTGTCGCCTCCTATCGTGCGGCGCTGGCGGAGCCGCTTCAGCTTGCTTTCGGTATCGATGTCACGTCTGCGCCGTTTCGCAAGCTGTCTCGTGCTTTGTTTCACCTCCGGCCTGCTCATGCGCCGCCTGAGCCGTCCTGGTCTTTGGACAGGGTGCTCGCTTTCCTTTCGTCTCCTCGTTTTGTTGTGGCCCCTTCGGTCCAGGATTGTTTTTCCAAGGCTCTTTTCTTGTTGGCTTTGGCCTCTGGGGGTCGGGTCGGGGAGCTTCATGCTCTCCTCCGGCGCAGGGGCTTCTGCTCTTTTGGTCGTGGTGGTAGTTTTGTTCGCTTGCAGCCGTCTCCTTCTTTTCTGGCAAAGAATGAGACTGCTGCGTTCCGGAGGGGTCCGTGGGTGGTTGATGCTTGGTTGGTCAGGCCGGGGGTGCATCATGTTTTGTGTCCGGTTGCGGCGCTTCGCCGTTATTTGCGCGCCACGGCTTCTGTGTCCGGGGACGCGCTCTGGGTTGATCCGGTTTCCCTTCTTCCCTGTTCGCGGGTGCGGGTCTCTCAGGTCGTCCGCAGGGTTATTAAGTCCAGCCAGCCTGCGGTCTATCCCCGTGCCCATGACGTTCGGAAGTTCGCGGCGCTTGCTGCCGTCTTTGGGAATATGTCTTGGTCTGATATTCGGGCGCGGGGTTTTTGGCGGTCGAACAGGGTCCTGGCTGCTCGTTACCTTGTCAATGTCCTGGGCCCCGGCGGGCCTGTGTTGCTTTGGGTCGGCGGTTGCAGCCAGTTGTCTCGGCTTCGAGTTGAGGAGTGAGCGACGACCGCCTCCCGGGTAAGTCCCTCTTTTTTCCGTCTGTGGGTAGTTAGCTCCGGGGAGCCGACGGGGCTCCCCCCAGAAAACCAGCGTTGAATGTAATGAAACGCCATTTTCTGGGTGAGTCCCGGAGGCTCCCCGGCATCCCTCCCTCCCTCCGGTCGGCGTTTTTTTCGCGTTTTTGACATCCAGCCTCAAGAACTGAGGTGTGGGTAGCCGGCGCGGAGGGTCTGGGGCTCCCCCTTCCCCCTCCGGGGAGGGGGGAGCTGCGCAGACAGCGGCGCGGCAGCGTGTGACGTCACACTAGTTTGCTCGTTTTTCTTTGGGAGTTCTATCCACTAGTTCGGCTTTTGGTAGCAATTTTAACCAGAATAGGGGTTTGTTTTGGGGCGCTTACCTTTCTGGGTGCCTGTCCCGGTCGATGGCAGACATAGAATGCTTCCAACCACACGGGGGCTTCTATAGGCCATTGCTCCCCTTGCCTCTCTGAGGGGGCCCGGTTCTGGCCGTGGTTCCCGGTAGGCCTAAGAACTCCATACACATGACTGATGCCAAAGTCTGACATTAGCATATCAGCCTGGGATAGCTCCGGGGAGCCTCCGGGACTCACCCAGAAAATGGCGTTTCATTACATTCAACGCTGGTTTTGTGAAATTTAACAGCAGTATTCATTATTGTTACATCTGGTGTTGAGTAAAGGTATTATCAACAAAATATATAAATAAATTATATATACAGGCCATTCCCGCTTGACAAACATTTCCTTTATGAATAAAAATGCATATAGAAATTCTCTCAGGTCCCCATGTACCACTTCATCTATAAAATTATTGTACAAACTCACTGGAGTGTCCTTTTTGAATTCTGTGAAAGTGCGCTAAAACTTCCATGCGGCAGCCACATGTAAAGTATTGTACAAAACACCCACACGGCCTACTGGGAGGTAGGGCAAGGGCAAGAGGTAGGGCTTGCAGGAATGAGCTGTTAGTGCAATTATATTACCTAAGTGTAGTTATAGGATGAGAGCTATGCTCGTGGTGTCCTGTCTTTCCAGTACTCTTTGTCATATGACGCTTTGAAACTCCTGACGTTTTAGCTTCCATCACCTTCTCATTTAGCTTGTTCCAACAATCTACCATGATAGAAAAATGAGGGCAGTGATCAGAGGCAATGTATCGGACTGGAGAAATGTCACAAGTGGCGTACAGGGTTCAGTTCTTGCACCAGTGATGTTTATTGTCTACATAAATGATCTACCAGTTGGTATACAGAATTATATGAACATGTTTGCTGATGATGCTAAGATAATAGGAAGGATAAGAAACTTAGATGATTGTCATGCCCTTCAAGATGACCTGGACAAAATAAGTATATGGAGCCCCACTTGGCAAATGGAGTTTAATGTTAATAAATGCCATGTTATGGAATGTGGAATAGGAGAACATAGACCTCACACAACCTATATATTATGTGAGAAATCTTTAAAGAATTCTGATAAAGAAAGGGATCTAGGGGTGGTTCTAGATAGAAAAACTGTCACCTGAGGACCACATTAAGAACATTGTGCGAGGAGCCTATACTACACTTTCTAACCTCAGAATTGCTTTTAAATACATGGATGACGATATACTAAAGAAATTGTTCACGACTTTTGTTAGGCCAAAGCTAGAATATGCAGCGGTTGTGTGGTGCACATTTCTTAAGAAGCACATCAACAAACTGGAAAGGTGCAAAGACATGCTACTAAGTAGCTCCCAGAACTGAAGGGCAAGAGCTATGAGGAGAGGTTAGAGGCATTAATATGCCAAAACTAGAAGACAGAAGAAAAAGAGGCGATATGATCACTACATACAAAATAGTAACAGGAATTGATAAAATCAATAGGGATATTTCCTGAGACCTGGAACTTTAAGAACAAGAGGTCATAAATTTAAACTAGCTAAACACAGATGCCGAAGAAATATAAGAAAATTCACTTTCGCAAAGAGTGGTAGACGGTTGGAACAAGTTAGGTGAGAAGGTGTGGAGGCCAAAACCGTCAGTAGCTTCAAGTGTTATATGACAAAGAGTGCTGGGTAGACGGGACACCACGAGCGTAGTTCTCATCCTGTAACTACA
>WNGS01064465.1:10245-29554 GCA_020271785.1 Procambarus virginalis
ACACATGGCGCGGCGGAGCACATTCTAGGTCCGTGGGAAAAAAATACTAGTGCCTATACTATAAAAGGTATTTAATAAAAAAACAAAGACTTTTGCTTAACAAAAACTGTTTCAAAATATTTTATTAATAATAATTTAGAATTTTCTTCATTAAACTGAATCATTTTAAAAGAAAATTAAGATGTAATATATGAGTCTGGACGATCCAGGTCGGTGGCCTGGTCGCCATGCGAGGGGACGCCTGTGCCACAACAATCCCAATACCGACCGTCTGTAATATCGACCGCCAGACCGGTATAGGAGGCTCCAGATACCGGTCTCCCAAACCGGTCGTTAATACGGCAGATCGGTATAAAAGAGGCCGTTAAATTGAGTGGATACATATATATATACCACATGTGTATATATATATATGTATATATATATATATATGTTGTGACGATAATCTCTTCCAGAGATTGAGCCTGCTCTTCCCTATATTCGTCACGTTCCAGCTACATTCAACATACAGTGGAACCTCGATTAACGAGTGGCTCTATTAACGAGTTTTTCCAGTAACGAGCAAGCCACTCGCAGCAAATTTGTCTCCATTGACGAGCTCGCCTCTATTAACGAGCGAAACCACATGGTGCTTCCTAGCGTCTCGCGGGTTCTCGCAAATTCTCGGACGCCTCCGACGCCAGTGTTGTTGTTGTATCGCGCACGACAAGCATCCCTCTGGATTTATTTGCGCTTTTCTCTGTTTTTTTTGTGGTTTTGAGACTGCAATTTGTAACGCACGATGTCGCCAAAGAAGCTGGTTGCTAAAGACAGTGTTGGCAAGGGGAAGAAAGCGACAATTACTGTGGAAGTGAAGAAGGAAATAATAGCAAAGCACGAGCGTGGTGTGCGTGTGGTTGATCTCGTCAGGGAGTATGGCAGGACCTCATCTACGATTTGTACCATTCTGAAGAGGAAGGAACAATTTAAGACGCTTGAGGTGGCTAAAGGAGTTACCAAGGTGAACAAGAAACGTCCACAAATCTTAGAAGAGGTTGAAAAGCTACTGCTAGTCTGGATGAATGAAAGGCAATTGCATGGCGATAGTGTCTCTGAAGCTCTTGTCTGTGCAAAGGCCAAGAAATTGTATGTGGATCTTGTCAGGAAGACACCAGGTGCGTCGTCTGCAGAGGAGGAGATATTTAAGGCAAGCCGTGGATGGTTTGAGAAATTTAGAAAGAGAAGCGGTATCCACAGTGTTGTGCGACATGGGGAGGCTGCCAGCTCTGATAAAGCTGCTGCTGAGAAATTTGTACCAGAGTTCCAGGAATTTGTTGCTGAAAAGGAGTTCTTGCCCCAACAAGTTTTTAATTGTGACGAGACTGGCCTGTTTTGGAAGAAAATGACGAAGAGGACCTACATCACACAGGAAGAACAATCTTTGCCTGGCCACAAACCGATGAAGGATCGGCTTACTCTCGTCCTTTGCGCCAATGCAAGTGGCGATTGCAAGGTCAAGCCGCTGCTAGTCTACCACTCAGAAAACCCACGTGTGTTCAAGGCATGTAAAGTGTACAAGGCGCGACTGAATGTGATGTGGAGGTCCAATAAGAAATCCTGGGTCACGGATATTCTTCACTGAATGGATCAATGATGTTTTTGGCCCCTCAGTGAGGAAATATCTTGAAGAGAAACAGTTGCCACTCAAGGCCTTGCTTGTGCTTGATAATGCTCCTGCACATCCTCCACAGATGCGAGATGAATTGTATCCTGAAAATCAGTTCATCACCATCAAGTTTCTTCCTCCCAATACCACTCCACTCCTCCAACCTATGGACCAGAAAGTCATTGCAAACTTTAAGAAACTCTACATGAAGGCCTTGTTGGAGAGGTGTGTTGATGTGACCGACAATACAGGGCTGACCCTCAAAGAATTCTGGAACAACCACTTCAATATCCTGGGTGCCTTACGTTTGATCGACAAGGCCTGGGAAGGAGTGACACGGAGGACTCTAAACTCTGCATGGCGTAACCTGTGGCCTGAGGGTGTCCCTGAACGAGACTTCGAAGGTTTCGGTCCTGCACTTGCATCTGCATTTGCACCTGTGGAAGACCCGGAAGTGCATCTAGTGGATGATATAGTTGCTCTGGGGCAAACTTTGGGTCTGGAGTTGGATGCTGCTGATGTGCAGGAGTTAGTGGAGGAGCACAGTGAGGAACTGACCACTGAGGAACTCCTGGAACTTCAGGAGCTTAATCAAGAGGAGGCACAAGAGTTCTCATCAGGGGAGGAGGAGGTACAGGAGGATGCTGCTGCCTCTTCAAGTGAGATCAGGGAAGTGTTGGGAATGTTTGAAAAGGTGACTGCATTCTTAGAAAAACATCACCCTGATCAAGCAGTGATAACCCGGTGTGTAAACATGTTTAATGACAATTTGCTGTCTCGTTTTAGGGACATCCTAAAACAAAGACAAAAGCAATTGTCAATAGAAAAGTTCTTTCCAAAAGTAGAGAAAAGAAGAGCCAGTGATAGTGAACCACAACCCGTTCCCAGTGGGGTGAAAATCCCAAGAAGAGAGAGCCCGCCTGACTCAGGGGTGGATTCTCCTTCCACACCATAACCCCTCTCCTCCATCCCACCTCCCCATCGTCTCCCTCAAGCCAGCAACGACTCTTCATAAGGTAAAGTAAATATTAAATCAGTACAACAAAACATTTATAATTACATGTGCAGTATTATATTTACATTTAAAAATGTCATACAAGTATGGATGTTTTTGGGAGTGGAACGGATTAAATTTATTTCCTTTATTTTAAATGGGGAAATTTGCTTCCTAAGACAAGTTTTCCAAGTAACGAGCTCGGTGCCAGAACGGATTAAACTCGTTAATAGAGGTTCCACTGTACGTTCTATAGTGGCTTAAACGAATGTCAAGACAGCCACACGCACCTGCATACCCCCCCCCCACTCTTGCACACCTCTTCTCAGCACCGACCCTTCAACTGCTGCACTCCAAGTATCAAACTACCGAGTTGTGGGCCTTCCTGCATTCTCATTGGTCGTTCGAGAACACGCCACTTCAGCCCTGCACCAACCACGTTCCACGCCAAGGCGAAGTCGGGGTCGACTTGCAGTACCACCATCAGAATATCTTGTGCTCTTAAGCTGTGAACTCCTAGTTGATTCACCTCGTGTGATCAAATAGCAGTTTATAGCTCGCGCATATATTCCCAGCACCATTTTTATATTGACCATTTTATATAATTCGTGTATGTCATTCATGTCCCATTGTTAACGTAAATTAGTAATTCTTCATTTTTATGTTAGTTCTTTTTCACTTGTTAAACTGTACTTTTGCTCAGCCAAGGAATTGTCTTTATTTAACTTTTTCTAGAGTAATTAAATTTCATTGTTTATATTTGTGTTTTGTGTGTCTTACCTTACCTTACCACAGACTATCAGACAAGCAGTCTCTTGTTTTTGTTTCTTATGTGTGACCAGCCATTGACATCTGCCAGTGGAAGACTGCCGAACACCATTTCCAACACTTTACCGTCACATATAATTGGGGGCCTGTCCTAGGAGCTTCACTCAGGTATTGGTAATTGTGGTAAGCGTACTTGGCTTTCATTCCCTTGCTCTCAGTATTTTCACTAATCACTTTTATTATTCATATGGTGCTGTGTATATTGTGCATTACGGGAGTAGCATATGGTGAGTGTGAGACAACTTTGGATTACGTGGTGACTGTAGGCCTCAGTCATACTCTTAATTGGTCGTCTCCCCCTCCGTGTTATTACACGTGTTTAACATCTTTTGTCCCTCAGACATTTCTCATATTTTCGGCAGATCATCATATAGGTACCCTGGTACTGTGGTCTGTCTCCGGGTCAATAGCACCTAATTTCTGCAATCCGACTCTAGGAGGATAAAGAGGGCCATAGTTCCTCTCGCACTGACTTTTATTGACGAGTTGGGACCTCGCCAATAGTTCTCGTCACCAGTTGACACTCGCACCCCTACTCGTCAGTCAGAATTGATGGTACTTAACCGTTAACATGCTCGGGGTCTAATATCCTGCTATCCGCACAGGCGCATGTCATTTTGAAAAAAAAAAAAATTTTTTCTTCCTAACCTGTTAATTTGTGTTCACTGATCATGGGAAAAATAATAAAAAAATCGTAAGTGCCATATATTGCCCGCTATAGGGCGGGGAAGTCTGGCAAATTATAGGCGCTGACTCAGCATGCGTCCCAGGCGGTCTGTTGCTCGCCAGCTGTCAGGCCAGAGTTGCCACAAAGAGGTAATTACCTAATTATTTCAATGTCTCTGATTGATGTTTCATAGTTTTTTTGCTGTAATATTATTCAATAGTGTGTAGTTTGATATATTTATATAATAAAATGAGTGAATCATTGCTGCACTCAAAAATATGGTGTGCATATTGTTGATTCAGTTATGTTCATCAATCAGTGAACAAATACTTTGTCGGTTATTACACTATAAGCACAGGTTATATATAAGTATCTGCATGTTTTGTTCACTATAACGAACCACTAAGTAGCTATTATGAGTCAAAAAGTAACGAGGAGTGACCGCCGTGTACCAGCCAGCCACTCCCGCCCTCCCTCCAGTCATCTGACTCGCCCACATTCTCCTCCCACAATACTGTTTTTGCTATAATTCACTATATACAGATGGTATATATAAGTATCTACATGTTTTGTTCACCATAACTGTACATCTAAGCTTGTATGGTGAGTAAAGTCACAAAGACATAGGACCTAACACAGTCAGCTGATGGCTGCCTCCCTCAAGGCCACACGCACTAATATTTCTCCTCCAACAATACTGTGTGGTGTTATTACGCTATATACACACATTATAAATAAATATCTACCTGTTTTATTCACCATACTTGTACAAATAAACTGGTATGGTGCCCATAAACCATCGTGGTAACCAGTAAACAACACCGTCGTCTGCACGGTGGCGTCGTGCAGACGACGCCACCGCCCTCACCAAAATGGCGGCTCCAAACCTTCTCTTGCTGTTTATACCCTCTATACACACGTTATATATAAGTATCTACATTTGTGTTCACTATAGCGAACCACTAAGCTGGTATGCTGAGTGCAGTCAATAAAAGGTGGCCACACACAGTCAGAAAACATCGCCACCACCCTCCCTCCCACAGCATTACTCCTCCCTCCATGGCGCACAGCGCTAAATATCATCGCAATCCTGCTATTATCAGAACCCTGGTCACTTTTATCACAGTCAGGGGTCTTCTGTAATAATATCATCGCTACATAATAGCATGAACAAGTATATTATGGCATTTTTAGGCGATGCTGTGGTCACAAGCTGAACAGCAGTGCTGTGAGCTCATGCTGCGTGCGTCAGGCTTGGTAGCTTACGCGATACTGAGGCCCCTAACACCCGGGAGTTTGGCCCACGATTTTTTTTAAAAATGGCGTCTGTTTACAAGAGCCCTGATGAAGGTGTGGTGAACCCCGTGTATCCGCGGGCCGTTTAAATCTTGCGTAGTGCCAACACTTCATATGAAGTGAAGAGCAGTCGACTGGTAAAACGCCTAGCACTTCATATGAAGTGATGAGCACTTTAAGGGTTAAGGTAGGGAATTAGCTTCTTTATTTTGAGCACAAAGTTCCTAATTCTGTAAGTACAATATTTAATTTCAGTGGGAAACTTGATTATGTTCTACGTGCCTCTGCAAGTATGCCTACATTTTGGACTACTATTTACTTTGGAAGCATTTAGTGTTTCACTTGTTTTTCGAAACTCAGTTTCAACTAATTAGTAGGATTTTCTTGCCTTTATCCTCCCACAGTGAGTACCGGTGATTCCTGACCTTAATCAGCTTACTTTTTGATACTGACCATTCGAATTTCTACTCCTTCTTGTTTACTTATTATTACATCTTGATTATTAACCTTAATTTTAACAATTCCACAGGAAATGTATCAGTTGCCACGTTTCCTGTTTCTGACATTCACCATATCACCACAGTATATTCGTGTCTCATTTATTTGCTATTTCACCATGTTTCGTATGCAAGCTTTCCAGTCAGATCCAGAAGGTGAAATAGAGAACTTACGTCATGCTAAGAGGGTCGCTTGTTAACTCTTGCACATGAGTATACGTAGAAGTTCCTCATGGAGCCAACAAGTATGAAGTACATAATATAATTTTGGATCACCTTGCGGAAGAAGGTATTATAGACTCTGATACTCACGAACAATACACTATTTCAGATAAGCATGATTTGACAGCAATGAAGCTCAAACTAGAACTGCTAAGATCGAGCGAGAGCAACAAGGAAGCAGCTGCAATCAGAGAGCATGAAGCTGCCATCAGAAAGGAAGAAGCAAGAGCGTGAGGCACCCTGGCGAAAGAAGCTTTACAACTTAAGAAAGAAGAGGCCGCACTGCTTAAGGAACAACAAGAACGTGATTGGCCCTATTCAGAGAGCAGGAAAGAGGACAACTTGAAACAAGACGACGACAACTAGAGATGCAACGCGAACACGACAAACGACAAGCGGAAACGGCTCTAGAATGTCGTGACCGAGAACTCACGTGGACACTACACACCAAGCTCAACGCCAGCAAGCTGCAGCTAATCTTCCTCTAAGTTTCAATATCTCCCATGCAAGTAAGTTAATGCCACCGTTCATAGAAACGGAGGTTGATGTTTTTTTTCACGACTTTTGAGACCCTTGCTAATCAACTTAGTTGGCCTACGACCAATGGGCTACCCTTCTCCGAGTACATCTAACAGGTAGAGCAGCAGTCACACTCAGCACTTTGGCATCTGAAAACGACTACACAACCCTGAAGCAAGCTGTGTTGGACGCCTACCTTCTCTCCACCGAAAGCTACCGACGAAAGTTCCGTGACTACGTAAAGGCAAGTACCACCACCTTCTTAGAATTTGCTAACACCAAACGGAGATATTTTATGAAATGGCTGGAGGCAGCACATGTCTCTACTTTTCCAGAACTCGTCAACCTCATGCTGGTTGAAGAATTCTTGAGGCGTGTACCTCCTCCTGTCCGCCTATACTTAGCAGATAAGGAAGAGACCGACTTGGTGAAATGCGCGAAGTCGGCTGACACTTACAGCCTCATCCACCGGCTGACACCAGAACCACCTACCAGTAAGAAGTCTTGGTACAGTTACGAGAAAGTGAGCCCAGAACAAGGTACCTCTCAACTGTACTGTAAGTATTGTCGACTCTATGGACATACCATAGAAAAATGTGGTAAGTCCCAATAAAGGTAACACCGAATCTACTAAACCCAAACAGACTCCTCCTAAGTCCGGTAAGCCTGTAATGAATATTGGTGTTCATGTTAATGATCTTTCTCTCTTTAGCAAGCATCTGTATCCAGGAACTATCACTACCAACGGTTCAGATTCTGAGGGACGTTTTGGACTTAAGATCTTGAGGGACACAGCGGCTCTTCAATCGATCGTCTTGAAATCAGCTGTGCCCAACGTCGCCTACACAGGAGAGACTGTATTCATCACTGACCTTACTGCTACTACTCCTTATCCTCTCGCCAGAGTCCACCTGGATTGTCCCTTCGTGACCGGTGAAGTCCAAGTCGCCGTCAGGGAAAAGCCTTTTCCCATGCCTGGAGTGCAACTTCTCCTGGGCAACGACTTGGCAGAAGACCTGCAACCGACCAACCTGATCGTCAAGGACAAACCCAGGTGGGTAACTCTGTGTTGGATAATCCGATTTTTAAGCATGTTCCAGCAAAGGTTCAAGAGAGTGATGAAGTTTCTCCTCCTGTTATGGTGACCACCCGTGCTCAAGCTGCACGACCAACGCCAGCTGACTCTACTGCTACCGCTGTCCCTCAAGACCCTTCGAAACTACCCCCTAATCTGACCGCTTTGGAGTTCCGTAAGTTACAGAGGGAAGATCTTACCTTGACACCATTATTCTTTCAGGCTGAGACTCAATCCGACAGTATTCCTGGGTTCTTCTTGGAGAACGAGTTACTCTATCGCCGATACAGACCCAGTAAACTGAAGGAGGAGGACGATTGGGCAAACGTTGAACAACTAGTGATTCCTACCAGCCTGCGGCCCACGATTCTACACCTGGCCCACGGAGCACTATCACACTACGGGTTCAACAAGACTTACCATGGGATTCGTCAAGACTACTACTGGCCAGGTATGGTTAATGATGTCAAGCAACATGTCAAGCAATGCCACGTGTGTCAGATGGCAGGTAAACCGAATGTTTCTATCCCCAGAGCACCACTGACACCCATCCAGGTGCCTGAGGAACCTTTCCACAGACTTATTATTGACTGTGTTGGTCCTTTGCCTCGGACCAGTTCCGGCAACGCCTATATCTTAACCATCCTGTGTCCTACCACCAGATTCCCGATAGCAGTTCCAGTGAAAAACATTACGGCTGCTACAGTGGTGAAGAATTTATTAAAGATCTTCACCCAGTATGGATTTCCGAGGGAGATTCAGAGCGACTGTGGCACCAACTTCACCAGTGATCTCTTCAAACGGACTCTGGAGGAGTTCAACATCAAACAGGTACTGTCCAGCCCCTATCATCCTGCTTCACAGGGTTCTCTTGAACGTAGTCATCAGACTATCAAGGCACTCTTAAAAAAGTTTTGTAATGAGACCTCAAAGGATTGGGATAGGCAACTTGATCTCATCATGTGTATTTTCAGAAGTCTTCCCAACGAGTCACTAGGAGTATCTCCTTATGAGATGCTCTACGGACGTAAGTGCCGTACACCTCTCAAGGCTTTCAAGGATTCTCTACGTGATGCCACCTTCAGTGAGCATCAGAATGTGCCCCAGTTTCTTCAAAACCTCCGACACATTCTAGAGAGGGTCCATTCCTTTGCCAGAAACAACCTACTGAAAGCCCAAGAGAGGATGAAGACTCGTTACGACCAGCACTGCCAAGTAAGGAAGTTTAAACCGGGAGACTTAGTCCTTGCCTATTTCCCTATCCCAGGTTCTCCTTTACAAAACAGGTTTTCAGGACCCTACCGTGTTAAGGAGTGCAGGAATAACTTCAACTACGTTCTCGAGACCCCCGATAGGCGGCGGAAGACCCAGCTGTGCCACATCAACTTGCTCAAACTTTATCATGGTGTTCCTCCCACTGTGCTAACCAACTTCACCACCTTTACAGGTCCATACAGCCACAGTGAGACCTTCCCTGCTTCTCCTTCCGAAAGCACTGACACTGAGACAGCGCTTTCTAATTCGGAAATCCTTACTGACATTCATAATCACTTTCAGGACAATAATAGTAACAGTGCTCCTTTACCTTATTCTAATACTACTCTCGCCTCGCCAGATATCACCAAGTCTCCCATCTTCCTTATCGACGCTAGTGGTACCGGCATCAGGGGTGACCTGATACAACAAGGCGAAGAAACTCTACCTACCAACTACCAGAAACTACAACACGATCAAAAAGGAGCCACTCATCGTCCTGAACAGGTAGCACTTTGCACCATACCTGCAAAGTACTCGGTCCACTACCATCTACACGGACCACAACCATCTTCACTTCCTGCAGCCAGCCCAACTCAACCATCGACTACTTCCACCATGGGCTTGCTAGCTACAACATTTCAGCCTGGAGATTGCTACACCCAGAAGTCTGACTACATCATATCAGATGCCCTCTCCAGCATCACTGAGGTAGAGCCTGCTCCACCTCCCACTCTACCTCCCGAGAACGTGACTTCACCGGAACCGCAGGCTTCGGGGGCGAGTTGTGACGATAATCTCTTCCAAGAGATTGAGCCTGCTCTTCCCTATATTAGTCACGTTCCCAGCTACATTCAAGATACGTTCTACAGTAGCTTAAACGTATGTCAAGGCAGCCACACGCACCTTCATACCCCCCCCCCCACTCCTGCACACCTCTTCTCAGCACCGACCCTTCAACTGCTGCACTCCAAGTATCAAACTACCGAGTTGTGGGTCTTCCTGCATTCTCATTGGCCGTTCGAGAACACGCCACTTCAGCCCTGCACCAACCACGTTCCACGCCAAGGCGACGTCGGGGTCGACTTGCAGTACCACCATCAGAATATCTTATGCTCTATAGCTGAGAACACCTAGTTGATTCACCTCGTGTGATCAAATAGCAGTTGTTAGCTTGCATATCTTCCCAGCACCATTTTTATATATTGACCATTTTATATTTCACTTGTGTTTCATATTGTCCTCCTGTTAACGTAATTCATTTTTATGTTAATTCTTTTTCACTTGTTATCTATTCACGTTGCTCAGCCAAGAATTTGTCTTTATTTAAATTTGTTTTCTAGAGTAATTAAAATTCATTGTTTATTATTTTGTGTTTCGTGTCTCTTCCCTTACCTTACCACAGATTATCAGACAAGCAGTCATTCTTTTTATTTTCTTTTTTTTTACTTTTTGTTGTTATATGTGGCCTGGCTTTGACATCTGCCCGTGGAAGACTGCCGAACACCATACTCCACTACTTTACCGTCACAGAGTCAAAAAGCAATGAGGAGTGACCGCCACACACCAACCAGCCACTCGCTGCCACTCACTCCCTCAACACCTCACTCGCCCACATTCTCCTCCCACCATACTGTTTTTGCTTTTATTCACTATATAGATGTTATATATAAGTATCTACATTCGTGTTCACCATAACGAACCACTATGTTGGCATGCTGAGTGGCAGTGGCAGCCAGTGGCAGTGTCCCCGCCGGAGGGGGGACTCAGCCTGTCAACTGTAGCGCCCCCCCTCCCCCCCGCTCTTTATCCGACTTAGTCTCAGTCCATGGTAAGTGAACGTTAAGGTGACTTATTTCGTATTTTCTCACCTTTAGGTATTGTGTGATTACCAGGGGCAGACAGTTGTAATAGTCTCAATGGCTTGTGTGGTGACCCTCATTGTATATTAATCATGACAAAGTGAACATTAAGTTTAACTGTTTGAATTGATACTGTTAATACTAAATACAGTATATATAATTGAATAACTTACTTTTATCCTGACTTTAATTGTGTTCCTTAGATCTTTGATTTAACCCTTAAATGGCGCATGGCTATGACACCCACAGGCGCATACAAAAAAAAAAAAACTTTTTTTCTTCCTAACCTGTTAATTTGTGTTCACTGATCAGGGGAAAAATAATAAAAAAATCGTAAGTGGAATATTTTGCCCGCTATAGAGCGGGGAAGTCTGGCAAAAAAACAGGCGGTGACTCAGCGTGCATCCCAGGCGGTCTGTTGCTCGCCAGCTGTCAGGCCGGAGTTGCCACAAAGAGATAATTACCTAATTATTTCAATGTCTCTGATTGATTTTTCGTAGTTTTTTGCTGTAATATTATTCAATAGTGTGTAGTGTGATATATTTATATAATAAAATGAGTGAATCATCGCTGTACTCAAAAATATGGTGTGCATATTGTTGATTCAATTATGTTCATCAAACAGTGAAAAAAATACTTTGTCGGTTATTACACTTTATACACAGGTTATATATAAGTATCTGCATGTTTTGTTCACCATAACGAACCACAAAGTTGCTATTGTGAGTCAAAAAGTAACGAGGAGTGACCACCACACACCAGCCAGCCGCTCACTCCCTCCCTCAACACCTCACGCCCACATTTCCTCCCACCAAACTGTTTTTGCTTTTATTCACTATATACAGACGTTATATATAAGTATCTACATTTGTGTTCACCATAACGAACCACTAAGTTGGCATGCTGAGTGGCAGTGCAGTGGCAGCCCGCCACTGGCTCCTCCCTCCCTCAAGTCACCTGACTCACCCACATTCTCCTCCCACAATACTGTTTTTGCTTTTATTCACTATATACAGACGTTATATATAAGTATCTACATTTGTGTTCACCATAACGAACCACTAAGTTGGTATGCTGAGTGGCAGTAGCAGCCCGCCACTGGCTACCACTCCCTCCCTCCCTCACCTCACCTGGCTCCTTATACCTTGAGTATACCTTGAGGTGCTTCCGGGGCTTAGCGTCCCCGCGGCCCGGTCATCGACCAGGCCTCCTGGTTGCTGGACTGATCAACCAGGCTGTTGGACGCGGCTGCTCGCAGCCTGACGTACGAGTCACAGCCTGGTTGATCAGGTATCCTTTGGAGGTGCTTATCCAGTTCTCTCTTGAACACTGTGAGGGGTCTGCCAGTTATGCCCCTTATGTGTAGCGAGAGCGTGTTGAACAGTCTCGGGCCCCTGATGTTGATGGAGTTCTCTCTCAGAGTACCAGTTGCACCTCTGTTTTTCAACGGGGGTATTCTGCACATCCTGCCATGTCTTCCGGTCGCATGTGATGTTATTTATGTGTGCAGGTTTGGGACCAGCCCCTCTAATATTTTCCATGTGTAAATTATTATGTATCTCTCCCGCCTGCGCTCAAGGGAGTACAGATTTAGGCTCTTTAGTCGGTCCCAATAGTTTAGATGTTTTACCGAGTGGATTCTAGCAGTAAAGGATCTCGCATGCTCTCCAGGTCAGCAATTTCTCCAGCTTTGAAAGGGGCTGTCATTGTGCAGCAGTACTCCACTCTAGAGAGCACCAGCGTTTGAAAGTATCATCATCGGTATAGCATCTCTAGTGTGAAAAGTTCTTGTTATCCAACCCGTCATTTTTCGTGCAGTTGTGACGGCCACTTTATTGTGTTCTTTAACCCCTTAACTGCGTTGCCTCCAAATATGACACCCCCGTGGTGCGCAGGAAATAAATTCTCTGGAAAAAATTCTTTTTTTCTTTTTAAAGTGTCAAAAACCCTTCCCTCAGTATGGCTATGTAAAAAAAAGGTTGAAATTGTTCTTACTTTGGCTGCTATGGGGTCCGTAAGTTGGGGCGTGACGTCATCATTCCCTGTGCTCCCGTGCCGTAAGCTCCCGGGGCGGGTGGGGTGCTCGGGGCGGGGCGCGCGAGTTGCCGCGAATATATTTTCGTTCATTTTTTTCGCACAGTTCCAAATACATTTTATTTGTTTTTACGTGCTAATCCTATGTATAGTGAACACGTACACTATATTATGGATGTAAAACATCCGTACTGTCCGAAGACACTGTGTTACGTGCATGACACTTGTGTACACATATGCAGCACATATTTACTATGTATCATGCTAATTTATGTATATATACAATCTATTTACACACTATATACTGTCACACACTATATACATTCACCATCAACACACTCAGAACACCGCGAGTGAGAGCTGCCACACCCAGCCAGCCCTCCCTCACTTCTCCAACATTGTATTCGCCAACTTTGCCCCCTCCCATCATACAGTTATTCACACCAATGTTTCATGTTCATTTATGTATATTTACAACATATGTACACTTTATACACTGTCACACACCATATACATTTACCATCAACACATTCAGAACATCGCGTAGCAGCTGCTTCGCCAATAGGAGCTGCCTCGTATGGGCCAATAGGAGCTGCCTCATATGGGCCAATAGGAGCTGCCTCATATGGGCCAATAGGAGCTGCCTCATATGGGCCAATAGCAGCTGCCTCGTATATGCCAATAGCAGCTGCCTTGTATGGGCCAATAGGAGCATTTGGCCATGAACACATTCAGAACACCTCGAGTGAGAGCAGCCACACTCAGCCAGTCTCCCTCACTCCAACATCTTACTCGCCAACATTGCTCCTCCCCCATACTGTTATAGTTCTTATTACACATGTTCTATATACCTATCTACATGTTTTATTACCAGAACTATGCAAGTAAGCCGGTATTGTGTCCAAACAGTACAGTGGCACCATACACTGCATGAAAATCACACAGCAGACGACGCTACGATTACGTCACATCCCTCACCAAAATAGCTACTCTCAACATTCTCCTGTTGCTTTCTTACCACTATATACACACTATATATACATGTACACATGTTTTGCCCATAGCGAACACTAATAAATAATAATAAAATAAATAAATATGTTTATTCAGGAAAGGTACATACATAGAGAGATTTTACATAAGTGGATCAATTTATAGATAGAGCTAGTACATACAATGCCTAAAGCCACTATTACGCAATGCGTTTCGGGCAAGAAAACATTAATATCTAAAACTTAATACTAATTGGACAAAAAGAATAAAATGTTTTGAGAACAGATACAAATAAAGGTACAAAAAAAAAGGGGGGAACATGACTGAAAAGCAGCACAAATACAATATGTAGACAAACAGCGTTGAAAAAAAAAAAAAATAAGACATGGGTTGACAATAGAGGGGTAAGGTAGGTTACAGGGAGTTTATCAGGTAGTGTTTAGTTTTAATCTTAAACTGGTTGAGAGAGGTACAGTCTTTAACATGGTTGGGAAGGTCATTCCACATTCTGGGTCCCTTGATTTGTAGAGCATTTCTAGTTTGGTTAAGTCGTACTCTTGGAATATCAAAACTGTATTTATTTCTGGTGTGGTGCTCATGGGTTCTGTTACAGCTTTCAATGAAGCTTTTGAGGTCAGGATTGGCATTACAGTTCAGCGTTTTATATATGTATAATACACATGAGAGAATGTGCAGTGACTTAATATCTAACATATTGAGAGATTTGAGTAGGGGTACCGAGTGATGTCTGGGGCCAGAGTTGGATATTGTCCTAATAGCAGCTTTGTGTTGAGTAATTAGAGGACGTAAATGATTTTGGGTAGTAGAACCCCAAGCACAAATACCATAGTTGAGATATGGATAGATGAGGGAGTAATAGAGAGTCACCAGGGCAGGGCGGGGTACATAATATCTGATCTTAGAAAGAATGCCAACAGTTTTTGAAACTTTTTTTGATATATTTAGAATGTGTCCCTGGAAATTAAGCTTGTGATCAATGAGAACGCCAAGGAATTTGCCATCTAATTTGTTACAAATTTGGGTATTGTTAATCTCGAGATTTATTTGGTTAGAGGATTTATTGCCAAACAGAATATAGAAAGTTTTGTCAATGTTAAGGGTGAGTTTGTTGGCAGTTAGCCAAAGATGGACTTTATTAAGCTCGGTATTTACTGTGGCATTTAGAGCAAGGGGGTCAGGACTGGAGTAAATGAAGGTTGTGTCGTCAGCAAATAGAATTGGTCTAAGGTGTTGGGAGGCATTTGGAAGGTCATTAATGTAGATGAGAAAGAGGAGAGGGCCAAGTATACTGCCCTGAGGAACACCAATGTTGATGGGTAGGGTAGGAGAAATTGAATTGTTCACAGAAACATACTGGAGTCTGTCAGTAAGGTAAGATTTGAGGTATTGCAGGGAGAGTCCTCTGACTCCATAATGATGTAATTTAAGAAGAAGGTTTTGGTGGTTCACAGTGTCAAAAGCCTTACGCAGGTCCACAAATAACCCAACAGGGAACTCATTTTTATCAAGAGCTGCATGAATTAAGTTAATCATACTAATAAGTGCATCGTTAGTGCTTTTTTTAGGTCTGAAGCCATATTGGCAAGAGCTAAGTATATTGTGCTTGGCTAGATAAGAGTAAAGCTGCTTGTAGATTAGTTTTTCAAAAATTTTTGATAAGTTAGGCAGGATTGAAATAGGTCTGTAGTTGTTAACATCAGTGAGATCACCACATTTGTGGACAGGGGTTACTCTCGCTTTTTTTAGAATATCTGGGAAGGTTTGGAGTTCAAGTGACTTGTTGAAGAGCAATGTAATTGCAGGGGCTAAGGATCTGGAGGCTTTTTTGTAAATTAATGTCGGAATCTCCTCAAGGGCACTAGACTTGGTTTTAAGGGAAAGGATTATCTCATTGACATCAGTGGAATTAGTAGGCTTTAGGTACAGAGACTGTGGATAGTTACCTGAAAGGTAGTCCTTAACCTCAGTACTGGAAGAAGGAATATCATTTGCAAGGGATGACCCAATGGAAGAGAAGAACCTATTGAACTCAATAGCAGAATCAGATGCTGAAAGCTGACCATCGTTATTTGACAGGAGTGTTGGTTTGTTGTTTAAAATCTTCTTTGATCCCAAGATTTGTGAAATTGTGCTCCAAGTTTTTTTAATGTTGCTCTTTATTTGGGTAAATTTATCTTCGTAGTATTTAGTTTTGGCTCGTCTAATTATCTTAGATAGCAGTAAAGAGTAATTCTTTGAGAATTCTTTAGAGACGGTTCCTAGCCTATACTTCTTCTCAAGGTCATGTTTTTTATTAATGGATTTAAGTATTCCCTTTGTAAGCCAGGGATTGTTAAGCCTTTTGGTAGTGACTTGTTTTGTAAGCATAGGACAGTGGGTGTTATAAAGGCTTAGAGTTTTTTGAAGAAAAGATTGTACTGCTAGGTTGATGTCCCCTATGTTACCTAACTCTGACTCCCAGTTGACATTATCAGCAGCAGTTATAAAATTGCCTATAGCAGATTCATTGTGCAGCCTAAAACTTATCTCCCTTGACTCTAGAGGTGGTTTGTTAATGTTAGTTAAGAGAAATGTGGGGTAATGGTCTGTAGTACTGTCGGTGATTATACCTGAAGTAAGCGGAGAGGTTATGTTGGTCCAGATGTGATCTAGAGTCGTGGCAGTACTATCAGTGATTCTGGTAGGTCTAGTGATTAAGGGTATGAGGAAGCAGGAATTCATACAGTTGAGGAAGCTAACAGTAGTAGGGTGCTCAGGCTCGCAGAGGTCAATATTAAAGTCCCCTGCGATAATTAGATGGTTTTTGTTAAGTCTGTTATCGAGTATTAGATTTCTAAGGTTTGAATTGAATTCGGGCACATCAGTGTTAGGAATCCTATAGACTGCTCCCACAGACAGGATAGATTCGGTACCCTTTACTCTGAAACTGGCGAAGATATACTCCCCACAGCAGTCTCTAGTTCTAATTACTTTTAAGCATGTTAGTTCATGATGGTAGTAAAGAGCAGTACCACCACCTCTCTGAGTTTGACGACAGTTGTGAATTGCCAAGTAGTTAGGCATGTTAAAGAGTTGAGTAGTATCCTCTTTCAACCATGTTTCAGTAAGTACAATAAAAGTGAATTTGTTGTCAATAGTTTCAATTAAGGCACTAACATCATCGAAGTGTTTACCTAGGGATCTAACATTTAAGTTGATTACAGAGATATTGTGATTATGTGATAATACATTGTTTACATCATTTGCTGTAAAATATCTGCAGTTCAGATCATTAAAGTGATGATTGTCATAGATAGTGGATAAGAGGTTTAGTTCAGGGTCTAAACTTGCCTGCATAATAAGGATGGTTGCAGGAATACAAGGCAGGAATGGCAAATTACAAAAAAGAATTAAGATATAAAAGGGGAAAATATATATAAAACAAGTCTATACAACACACAAACAAAATGAACAAAAAAAAGAACAAAAAATGAGGTAGCTTACAGGTACTCTCAGGTACACTAGCTGTAAGTAAATAATTTCCATAAATGAGACACAGGCAAAGCCAGTGGTACAATGGAGTAAGAGAGGATGGCGAGGCTAGGCAACCTTAGTAAAATTGAAATGAGTGAAAAGTTGAGTAATAAACATAGGTTAATTTAAGCTAAGGATTATTTACTAAAAGTAGTAAGTTATGACCGTATACTTAAGAGGCATGAAGATATAATTAAGCACTCGGTTAATTGTGCCCAGAAAATGACTAGTAGAAGGTAAATTAAAAATTAATTAAAAAGTGAAACAAAAAGAAATTAGGATACCTAGCCCGCACTACGTGACAGGGGATTAATTATGTTGACTCATTGGGAGCGCTAATAAAGTTAGACAGACCACATTGGTTGAGGAAGGTGTTGAGGTTATCCTCATTAGTATTTTAAACATTTTACCTGTTGATGTTTTCCTAAATATAAAAATATAACATTAAAACAAATATAAAACATTTTGCGTTTATCAACGCATCTCTCTGAATTAACATTTTTTTTTCTGAATTTGAAGCCTGTATTGGCCGCCTGGCAGGACACTGATGCATTGAAAGTGTTAATGTGTCCGGACACCGGCGATGGTGTCGTATTGGCTATTTATTTAACCATGTCCTTGGCTTTCATTTAAGATATATTTTCCTTGAAATGTAGTCACTTATCGTCTCCATCTTTGTTTATGCTGACATATGACTTTGATGTTACTTTTGATGTTACTTTGCCATAGCAAATGAATTACACATTTAATTCACTTGTTTGCAGGCCTTCACAATCCCTGAGATAGCCATCACGTAATGTAAAAAGCTATATGTTCACTTCCACTTCAGTTATATTTATGCTAAGTATTAACATGCAGCTTTATATTTCTGTCTTTATTATGACATAGAAACTTCGTTTATTACATATATTTAGATTAAATTAACATTGATCTTCGAAGGATTATAGTTCCCATGGATAGGGAGAGCGTCGGCCAAGAAATGGTTTGAAATAGAATAGATATCTTTCCTGTATAATATATAATCTCTGTGATGGATTCACAAAACTTTTTTTTTGAGATATATACAAGAGTTGTTACATTCTTGTACAGCCACTAGTACGCGAAGCGTTTCGGGCAGGTCCCTGGAATACGATCCCCGCCGCGAAGATCGTTTTTTCATCCAAGTACACATTTTACTGTTGCGTTAAACAGAGGCTACAGTTAAGGAATTGCGCCCAGTAAATCCTCCCCGGCCAGGATACGAACCCATGACATAGCGCTCGCGGAACGCCAGGCGAGTGTCTTCCCACTACACCACGGAGACTTATCTCTGCCTTTCTGATAACATATACAACTATAAGTTTTATTTGTGATTTCCTATTAATTAAGCAATATGTCAGAGAGTGTGTAGGTTTCGGTGTTTCTATGAACGAAAGGCATGAGTAGTTTAAGTAGCGAACGCATACAAACGAATAACTTTAGTATCTATATAACAAAATTATTGTCCTGTGGAGTTGATTTAACTACAGACACATTTTTATAAATAAATATTAAATGTTTTTTGGCTATTTATGAAAGATATTATACAAATACCCATTCTACTTTATCATTAATTAAATTTGTGACAATTGAGCAAGAAGTGCGACAACTGGATCACTGTGTACAGGAGGCTGATATGGCAGCAAACACTCTCCAGGCGACCATATATCTTGGATAGTCGCTCCACAATTTTGTCGCTTGGACCGTCGACTTCCTATGCGTCACCTGATACATATTTACTTCGAATTTCGATATGAAATTACATTATTTCAGAATGAAATAGGTTGTGATCGTGTTTTACGTGTAGCACCACCATTACAGTAAGTAATTATACCATATTTCTTCATTACTTACGTAATGCTAGGAGGATT
>WNGS01064466.1:0-12215 GCA_020271785.1 Procambarus virginalis
CGGCTTTTACAACAGCCTACCACCACAAGGCAAACGGAATGACGGAAAGGACTAATCGTTCAGTCAAGGATATGCTTGCAATCCTTGCTGAACATGACGCAAACACCTGGGATGAACACCTACCCTATGTTCAGTTAGCCTTGAATACTGCATCCACCAATCAATTAACACACAACCACTTCATTTGTTTACTGGGAATTCATGCAATTCCCCTCAGGTCTGCTTAACAGACTAATGTTGCATACGGGGAGGACTATCCTTCAGAGGTCCTTGGAAAAATGAGAAATGCATGGAATATTGCAGCTGAAGCGTCCCAAGAAAGCACGGAACAGGTATGCTCATTTTTATGACAAGAAAGTGCGCCCTCTTGAGTTGAAGGAAGGAAGCCTCGTATTGAGAGTGAAGGAGGCTGCGCGCCAATCAGAGCAGGAAAACTAGCTCCGAGGTGGCGAGGGCCGTATAGAGTAATTAAAAGGGGGGGCCGGTGAATCTTGTTTAAAAGGAGTATTCGAGGACCAGTGGAAAGGACAATTCATGTTAATAAATTGAAACAATATCATGCTAGAGAGGAATTAGAACTGCCTTCAGCGGGTCTAGTTCCTGACTCTGCAGTGCTGACTCATGGCTTCACCGACGAGTCAGGGGATGAGGAGGATGACCCTCTTCATCGCTCATCAGTAGTCAGGTACAGTCTCGCCACCCTATGGTGACGAGATCTCGCGCTGTACAGTAAAGTAACTTCCTTGGTTAGTATAATTTAGTATTCATTAGATTTCCTGTAATGGCAATGAGGTGAACTATTACTATACTTAACTCGGGTAGCAACTTTTACCGTGCTCTGGGGTTCCACCTCCACCAAACCCAGAGTATATCTATGCTTCCGCTGTGTTGTCTGTCTGTTCCCAGGTCTGAGTGGTACACCGACCCAGTTGTTCCAGCCACACGTGAACCCTTGTCTGTAAAGACCGAGGGGGGAGGCACGTTACACAAAGCCCTCCCCCCACCAGACCCAGTAACCCTTACATCAGTTACTTTGGGGATGAGTGACTATCTAAGAGTCACCCGGCCGACGCCTCACGTCACTACACGAGGTTGTCAGGCCAGCAAGCTGTCCACATATAGCAGTCACCGGAGGTGCCATACAACGCCAGGGTAGCTGTCTCAAGATCACCACTACCCACCTGCTGCGTCATCAAGACTGCAGTCATTCCAGCAGTGTTGGAGGAGAGGTCAAGAAACTGGAAAGCAAGTAGCAGTACTCAAGAGTTTCGCCGGAAGATTAATGATTACGTCATCTAAAGCAACAGGAACGCGGAACTAAAGCGGTCACAGGTGGAAGGCACGGTTTCCCTACAGAGTTCCGGGACTCGCCAATAGAAGGTCGCAAAATTGCCCCCTTTGGCCTAAAGTCGGCGGTACGAGGGTATACACAGTTGGTGTTTACGGCCTAGTAACCTGGGGATATCAAGAAACGCCTGAGATGCCGTGAGCAATGATGGAAGACGAGATTCACCTGTTCTGCAAACAAGCAAACCCGCCTCCTTACCTTGAGGATACCTTGAGGTGCTTCCGGGGCTTGTCGTCCCCGCGGCCCGGTCATCGACCAGGCCTCCTGGTTGCTGGACTGATCAACCAGGCTGTTGGACGCGGCTGCTCGCAGCCTGACGTATGAGTCACAGCCTGGTTGATCAGGTATCCTTTGGAGGTGCTTATCCAGTTCTCTCTTGAACACTGTGAGGGGTTTGCCAGTTATGTCCCTTATGTGTAGTGGAAGCGTGTTGAACAGTCTCGGGCCTCTGATGTTGATAGAGTTCTCTCTCAGAGTACCAGTTGCACCTCTGCTTTTCAACGGGGGTATTCTGCACATCCTGCCATGTCTTCTGGTCTCATGTGATGTTATTTCTGTGTGCAGGTTTGGGACCAGCCCCTCTAATATTTTCCACGTGTAAATTATTATGTATCTCTCCCGCCTGCGCTCAAGGGAATACAGATTTAGGCTCTTAAGTCGGTCCCAATAGTTTAGATGTTTTACCGAGTGGATTCTAGCAGTAAAGGACCTCTGCACGCTCTCCAGGTCAGCAATTTCACCAGCAGTGAAAGGGGCTGTCATTGTGCAGCAGTACTCCACTCTAGAGAGCACAAGCGTTTTGAAAAGTGTCATCATCGGTATAGCATCTCTAGTGTGAAAAGTTCTTGTTATCCAACCTGTCATTTTTCTTGCAGTTGTGACGGCTACTTTATTGTGTTCTTTAAAGGTAAGGTCTTCCGACATGAGTACACCCAGATCCTTTACATTGCCTTTTCGTTCTATGTTATGATTTGCCTGAGTTTTGTACGTGGTTTCAGTTTTTATATTTTCATTTTTTCCATAGCGCATGAGCTGGAACTTGTCTTCGTTAAACACCATATTATTTTCTGTAGCCCATAGAAAGACCTGATCTACATCTGACTGGAGGTTCGCCGTGTCCTCTATGTTGCCTACTCTCATGAAGATCCTAGTGTCATCTGCAAAGGATGATACAGTGCTATAGGTTGTGCTCTTGTCTATGTCCGATATGAGGATGAGAAAAAGTACTGGAGCAAGCACAGTACCCTGGGGGACTGAGCTCTTAACGGTTGACGGGTTGGATTTTATTTTGTTGACTATTACACATTGGGTTCTGTTGGTCAGGAAATTGTAGATCCATCTGCCTACTTTTCCGGTAATTCCTTTTGAGCGCATTTTATGGGCAATAACACCATGGTCACATTTATCAAAAGCTTTTGCGAAATCTGTGTAAATTAAATCAGCGTTTTGTTTGTCTTCCATAGCATCTAATGCCATATCATAGTGGTCCAGCAACTGCGACAGGCAAGAGCGCCCTGTTCTGAAACCATGTTGTCCGGGGTTATGGAGATGCTGTGATTCCATGTATTTTGTGATCTTACTTCTTAGCACTCTCTCAAAAATTTTATGATGTGCGATGTTAGTGCTATCGGTCTGTAATTTTTTGCCTCTGCCTTATTTCCTCCTTTATGAAGTGGTGCTATCTCTGCTGTTTTTAGTATATCAGGAATAACGCCAGTATCTAGGCTTTGTCTCCACAGAATGTGAAGGGCCTGCGATAGTGGTTTTTTACAGTTCTTGATGAATATGGAGTTCCAAGAATCCGGGCCTGGTGCGGAGTGCATAGGCATACTGTTTATGGCTTCTTCAAAATCCAGTGGGGATAGGGTGACGTCTGATATATGATTTGATGTTGGTATCATATCCATGAAAAATTCATTTGGGTTATCGGCCTCTACGACCCTTTGACACCACTCCTGTTACGAGACACCGTTGGTACATCCAGTCCTGCTCTGCTGTGGTCATCTGCGACGTCAAGTTAACATCAAGACTGCCGTGTGAACTGTGATTGATTTGAAGGCGTGTGGACTGTCGGGAGCAAGATCAATGGCCGAAGTAACAGTATTCTACAGCTGTCACTTGGCACTCAGCTCTTCTACACTCTGTCGTCAGTCAAAAGTACCGGATTGGAGTACAAGAGGACCAGGTATTGATGTCTACACATGGAAAGAAGCAAGATCGACATCGTCATCGACTACATTCAGCGTCATTCAGCATCGATTTTTTTTTTCAATTACTCAATATGAACAATTGATGCAAACAACAAAGTGGCTCTGAACATCTGTGTGAAGAATATCTGAACACAATACTTTATAAATGTTGAAAAACAGATTTTAAATAATTGTTCTGGTATAATGAGATATGATAACTTACTCTATAAATTGGTCAGTAATTAAATCGAAGCCCCTGTGTAATTGTCTAAGCCCAGAACAAACGGTTATGGAAAATTATGTAGTATTTTTTTTTCAGAATGTTTGAACACAGGAGAGGCGGACCAATATAAACATTGACACTTATAGTGAGTGCGAACACTTAGCTGTACAGTCAGCTGAAACCTGTGATATAGTTATAGGATTTTTTTTATATTTTTAGATACATGTAATAAAAATTAGGTGTGTTCCTTAGCATGTCAAGGTTGACATTGGTTGGGGAGTGGATAGTACACGGATGTGAACTTGATAGTTCAGTAGTACGCTCCCGGATGACTGAAAGTTCAGTCTGAAGATATAACTTTTATGTTTTTTTTTTAAGAAGAGCCAAGAGATTTTAATAGCTAGTCTTTGCTGTTAGAGTAGGGACATGTTATTTAGCTATGTCAGTAAGGGTAGGATGTATGTTTCCTGATGTTGGAGGATTGCTGTCAGTTGACAGCTGAGAAATTTTATGAATTTGAACATGTTTATTATGATGATGTTGGACACTCTAATGATTGTCAAAATTTTTGTTTAGTTAGGTTAGCTTTTGTTTGTGGCAATGAGTTAATTGTGGGTTTGGATACTAAACCTCGTTATTTTTTTAACAAATTAACAAGGTTTACTAAGTGCTTGTGCGGGGGGGGGGGGGGGGGTTGTAACAATCGAGGCTTGTTGTAAAAATTATCCAGAATGGTTATCTACACAAGGGAGAATGGGAAGCTGGACCCGCGTGGGAGCATCCCCCAGGGACTTAGCGGTGGAAATAACCTGATGGCTTTGTTCAGTCTCGCATAATGAATCATTGTTGTATTCACTATTTAGAGAAATTAACCTTCAGTCATTTTTGCATTCAAATTGTATTGTATAGTATTACTGTTTATAATATCAAGAGTATATTAATTATTAGAAGAAAGAGTTTAAGTCACCATCAGTGACGTCACGAGCGAGAACTAGGCCTCTAAGGCGGAGGGACCGGGCGGTCATAAGTCACCAGTTGCCATGTCCTCTATTTTTCTCAAAGGTCAAACAGCTATTTTGTAATTGGGAATAGCTCTTCCTTAAGATGTTTGTGTAATTTAACTTCAGGACAATAAATCAATCAATCTGGATAATTCAGTACGACAGAGGTTAATTGTTATAACCCAGCAAACACAGAACGTTTGTGAACGTTTTTAAATGGTGCCACAAAGGTAGTTTTGTAACTTTTAAGATAAATACGTATATCTGACGTCCTTAAAACCATTAGATATAACTAAAAACATATATTCTTGAGACACAGGTTTCTAAGATTTATGTAAAATTTTTAAAATAATAGTGAATGCTGTGGAATTGTAATGTTTTCATGCTTTATATTTAAGAATATATCATTTTCAGTCAACATTTTGTTTTTTTTTGTTTACTCTATGTAAACCTATCCAATTTACGTTCTTATAACGTAAATATAACATTTATATGACGTCAATATAACGTTATTTGCACGACATCATTACGTTATTATGATGTTATATTAACGTATAATTCCTGTATGAAAAGCAGAAAATAATTTTGAACTTTGTTTTAAACCTTGTAAAGTTACCATAAAACTTGGAATAAGTGAAGAAGCATACTTTACTTATGAAAATATAGAAACAAATCAACAAAAACATTTTAACATAAAAACATATAGTACATAAACATAACATATATTAAGTGCATGCATGGGAATTAATTGGAACTCTGTAATATTGCATACATGAACCTTGAGGTACAAACCCAGTGTATATACCCATGCAGTTCTTTCCTAAATCTAATTTTTTTCAATTTTTACACTTTGTTTCGAGTTCTGTTTTGTGTTGTTACTTTTAATACCCTATTAATGTCCCCTTTGTTATGTCCATTCATCCTATTGTGCACCTCTACCATATGTCACTCCTAATTCATCGCCTTTCTAGAGAATGTAATTTAAGCTTTGACAATCTTTCTTCGTATGACAGGTTTCTAATTAGCACTTTCGCCCACTAATGACGAAGTATGGAGTCAAAATTTTAGCTGCTAAATGTCCACTAATGGAGTTTATATGCACTCGGTTTTGGCTTATATGCTTTTGGAGTTTATTTACATTTCAACCTGTAGAAAATTCTATTGCGAACACATTGATACCAAATTGATAAACCTAGGACGAGAATTGAGGTGACAATTAAAGTTGAAAAGAGTATTCACTCTCTGTATTAAAAGGCTCTCTATATGGAAGGCCACGCACTGCATAGCACTCTCTTCTGGGTAACGCGGCCTGCTTTCATCACGTCAGCGGGTGGAGCGCACTGCTGTTTTTGACATTTTATGCATACACTCCCGTGGGAATTCTATTGCGAACACATTGATACCAAAATTATCAATTATAAGACCTAGGATGACAATTAAGGTGACCAAAGTGAAAAGAGTGTATACATTTTATAGCTCTTGTGCACTCCTGGGTAACAAGCTCTCGCTTTCTGTTTGTTGCGGATGGTAAGCCGGTTTTTTTGAGTTTATATGCCTTTAGTCCTGTACAGAATTCTTTTGCGAACACATTGATACCAAATTGAAAAACCTAGGACGAGAATTGTGGTAACAAAGTTGAAAAGAATATACACTTTTCAGTATTATCGCACTCTCTAATGTAATGAGCTCTTTCTGGTACCAGCCGCCTACCTTCATCTTGTCGGCGGGTGGAGCGCGATGCTGTTTTTTAAATTATATGCATATACTCCTGTTGGGAATTCTATTGCGAACACATTGATACCAAATTGAAAAACCTAGGACGAGAATTAAGGTGACAAGGTTGAAAAGACTATACACTTTTCAGTATTAGCGCCCACTACCTTGGAACATCCAAAACCACAGGAGATAGTGGAGGGCTAACTCGCCCAAAACGCAGAAGTGTTTTGGGGGATTAATTAACTTTATCCTACGCTGGACGCATTCTAGTGAATTTATATCCATTCTATAATACAGCGACCAAAAGTGAAGTGCATATATCTAAATGGAGCCATGCGAACAAGCTTAGATTCCACTTCAAATGCCTTGAAGTGAGCAAGAGTGAGAGTGAGTGAGTAGGAGTGAGAGTAAGAGAATGACAGTTAGTAAGAGTGAGAGTAAGAGTGAGTATGAGAGTGAGTAAGTGTGAGTAAGAATGAGAAAGAGTGAGAGTGAGTAAGAGTGACAGTGTGAGAGAGTGAGTAAGAGTGTGACTGAGAGTGAGTGAGAGTAGGAGTGAGAATGAGTAAGAGTGAGTAGGAATGAGTAAGGGTGAGTAAGAGTATGAGGGAGTGAGTATAAGAGTGAGTGAGAGTACGAGTGGGTAAGAGTGACTGAGAGTAAGAGTAAGAGTGACTGAAGGTTAACAGAGAGTTTGTAAGAGAGAGTGAGAGTGAGTAAGAGTGAGTGAGTGTGTAAGAGTAAGAGTGAGTGAGAGTAAGAGTGACTGACAGTGAATAAGTGATTGAGAGTGAGTGAGAGTAAGAGTGAATAAGAGTAAGAGTATGAGAGTGGGTAGGAGTGAGTAGGAATTAGTAAGAGTGAGTGAGAGTAAGAGTGAGTAAGAGTGAGAGAGTAAGAGTGACTGAGAGTAAGAGTGAGTGAGTGAGTAAGAGTGACTGAGAGTGAGTAAGAGTGAGTGAAAGTGGGTAAGAGTGAGTAAGAGTGAGTGAGAGTGAGTAAGAGTGAGTGAAAGTGGGTAAGAGTGAGTAAGAGTGAGTGAGAGTGGGTAAGAGTGAGTAAGAGTGACTGAGAGTAAGAGTGAGTAAGAGTGACTTAGAGTAAGAGTGAGTAAGAGTAAGAGTAACTGAAGGTGAGTAAGAGTGAGTGAGAGTGAGTAAGAGTGAGTGAGAGTGTGTAAGAGTGAGTAAGAGTGAGTGAGAGTAAGAGTGAGTAAGAGTGACTGACAGTGAGTAAGTGATTGAGAGTGAGTGTGAGTAAGTCGAGTGAGTGAGTGAGTAAGAGTGATTGAGAGTAAGAGTGAGTATGAGAGTAAGAGTGATTGAGAGTGAGAGTAAGAGTGATTGAGAGTGAGAGTAAGAGTGATTGAGTAGGAGTGATGAGAGTAAGAGTGATTGGGAGTAGGAGTGAGAGCAAGAGTGATGATAGTAGGAGTGGGAGTAAGAGTAAGACTGAGAGTAAGAGTGAGTAAGAGTAAGAATGAGAGTAGGAGTGATGAGAGTAAGAGTGAGAGTAAGAGTAAGAGAGTAAGAGTGAGTAAGAGTAAGAGTGAGTAAGAGTAAGAATGAGAGTAGGAGTGATTGAGAGTAAGAGTGATTGAGAGTAAGAGTGATTGGGAGTAAGAGTGAGAGTAAGAGTGATTGAGAGTAAGAGTAAGAGTGAGTATGAGAGTAAGAGTGAGATGAGAGTGAGAGTAAGAGTGATTGAGTAGGAGTGATTGAGAGCAAGAGTGATTGAGAGTAGGAGTGGGAGTAAGAGTAAGAGTGAGAGTAAGAGTAAGAGTGAGAGTAAGACTGAGTAAGAGTAAGAGTGAGAGTAAGAGTAAGAATGAGAGTAGAGTGATTGAGAGTAAGAGTGAGAGTAAGAGTAAGAGAGTAAGAGTGAGTAAGAGTAAGAGTGAGTAAGAGTAAGAGAGTAAGAGTGAGTAAGAGTAAGAATGAGAGTAGGAGTAATTGAGAGTAAGAGTGATTGAGAGTAAGAGTGATTGGGAGTAAGAGTAAGAGTGAGAGTAAGAGTGAGTAAGAGTAAGATGAGAGTAAGAGTGATTGAGAGTAAGAGTGATTGAGAGTAAGAGTGATTGAGAGTAAGAGTAAGAGTGAGAGTAAGAGTGAGTAAGAGTAAGAATGAGAGTAAGAGTGATTGAGAGTAAGAGTGATGAGAGTAAGAGTGATGGGAGTAAGAGTAAGAGTGAGAGTAAGAGTGAGTAAGAGTAAGAATGAGAGTAAGAGTGAGTAAGAGTAAGAATGAGAGTAAGAGTGATTGAGAGTAAGAGTGAGAGTAAGAGTAAGAGAGTAAGAGTGAGAGTAAGAGTAAGAGTGAGTAAGAGTAAGAATGAGAGTAAGAGTAATGAGAGTAAGAGTGATTGAGAGTAAGAGTGATTGGGAGTAAGAGTGAGAGTAAGAGTGAGTAAGAGTAAGAATGAGAGTAAGGGTGATTGAGAGTAAGAGTGAGAGTAAGAGTAAGAGAGTAAGAGTGAGTAAGAGTAAGAATGAGAGTAAGAGTATTGAGAGTAAGAGTGATGAGAGTAAGAGTGATTGGGAGTAAGAGTGAGAGTAAGAGTGAGAGTAAGAGTGAGTAAGAGTAAGAATGAGAGTAAGGGTGATTGAGAGTAAGAGTGATGGGAGTAAGAGTGAGAGTAAGAGTAAGAGTGAGAGTAAGAGTGAGTAAGAGTAAGAATGAGAGTAAGAGTGATGAGAGTAAGAGTGATTGGGAGTAAGAGTGAGAGTAAGAGTGATTGAGAGTAAGAGTAATTGAGAGTGAGAGAGAGTAAGAGTGATTGAGAGTGAGTAAGAGTAAGAGTGAGTATGAGAGTAAGAGTGAGAGAGTGAGTAAGGATGGGTAAGGGTGACTGAGAGTGAGTAAGAATGACAGAGTAAGAGTGAGTAAGAGTGACTGAGAGTAAGAGTGAGAGTAAGAGTGATTGAGAGTAAGAGTAAGAATGAGTATGAGAGTGAGTAAGAGTGAGTGAGAGTGAGTAAGAGTGGGTAAGAGTGAGTAAGGGTGACTGAGAGTAAGAGTGAGTAATAGTGATTGAGAGTAAGAGTGAATATGAGAGTGAGTTAAGAGTGTGAGGGTGTGAGAGGGCCAGGGAGGCAGGATGTGGTCACAGATAGGCCTAGCTGGCCTCGTGATCTCTAATGTTGGTTTTATATATATGTTGGATTTTTGTCCTGTTTCAACTTATAATTATTTAGCAGGAATGTAATAAGATATTGCACAGTATTAATGTGACAATAATATATGCACTATTTCCTTGATAATCAAACTTGTTGTTCAAAGATAATATACAATCTTTGAAGGAAACATTTTGAGAGGGCGAGCTGGCAACTCTGGGCTGGTGGTGAGAGAGACCAGAGATGTTTAGTCTAGTCCAGGCGGCCTCCAGTGGTGGAGGGTCCCAGCTGGCTGCTACAGCCGCCACCGCCGCCACCAGTGGTGGAGGGTCCCAGCTGGCTGCTACAGCCGCCACCGCCCGCCACCAGTGGTGGAGGGTCCCAGCTGGCTGCTACAGCCGCCGCCGCCCGCCACCAGTGGTGGAGGGTCCCAGCTGGCTGCTACAGCCGCCCCGCCCGCCACCAGTGGTGGAGGGTCCCAGCTGGCTGCTACAGAGCCCACCGCCACCGCCACCAGTGGTGGAGGGTCCCAGCTGGCTGCTACAGCCGCCGCCGCCCGCCACCAGTGGTGGAGGGTCCCAGCTGGCTGCTACAGCCGCCACCGCCCGCCACCAGTGGTGGAGGGTCCCAGCTGGCTGCTACAGCCGCCACCGCCCGCCACCAGTGGTGGAGGGTCCAGCTGGCTGCTACAGCCGCTGCCGCCCGCACCAGTGGTGGAGGGTCCCAGCTGGCTGCTACAGCCGCCACCGCCGCCACCAGTGGTGGAGGGTCCCAGCTGGCTGCTACAGCCGCCACCGCCCGCCACCAGTGGTGGAGGGTCCCAGCTGGCTGCTACAGCCGCCGCCGCCCGCACCAGTGGTGGAGGGTCCCAGCTGGCTGCTACAGCCGCCACCAGTGGTGGAGGGTCCCAGCTGGCTGCTACAGCCGCCACCAGTGGTGGAGGGTCCCAGCTGGCTGCTACAGCCGCCACCGCCCGCCACCAGTGGTGGAGGGTCCCAGCTGGCTGCTACAGCCGCCACCGCCCGCCACCAGTGGTGGAGGGTCCCAGCTGGCTGCTACAGCCGCGCCGCCCGCCACCAGTGGTGGAGGGTCCCAGCTGGCTGCTACAGACGCGCCACCAGTGGTGGAGGGTCCAGCTGGCTGCTACAGCCGCCACCGCCCGCCACCAGTGGTGGAGGGTCCCAGCTGGCTGCTACAGCCGCCACCCAGTGGTGGAGGGTCCCAGCTGGCTGCTACAGCCGCCACCAGTGGTGGAGGGTCCCAGCTGGCTGCTACAGCCGCCCCGCCCGCCACCAGTGGTGGAGGGTCCCAGCTGGCTGCTACAGCCGCCACCGCCCGCCACCAGTGGTGGAGGGTCCCAGCTGGCTGCTACAGCCGCCACCGCCCGCCCCAGTGGTGGAGGGTCCCAGCTGGCTGCTACAGCCCCGCCGCCCGCCACCAGTGGTGGAGGGTCCCAGCTGGCTGTACAGCCGCCACCGCCCGCCACCAGTGGTGGAGGGTCCCAGCTGGCTGCTACAGCCGCCACCAGCGGTGGAGGGTCCCAGCGCTGCTACAGCCGCACCGCCCGCCACCAGTGGTGGAGGGTCCCAGCTGGCTGCTACAGCCGCCGCCGCCCGCCACAGTGTGGAGGGTCCCAGCTGGCTGCTACAGCCGCCACCGCCCGCCACCAGTGGTGGAGGTCCCAGCTGGCTGCTACAGCCGCCACCGCCCGCCACCAGTGGTGGAGGGTCCCAGCTGGCTGCTACAGCCCCCGCCACCAGTGGTGGAGGGTCCCAGCTGGCTGCTACAGCCGCACCCAGTGGTGGAGGGTCCCAGCTGGCTGCTACAGCCGCCCACCAGTGGTGGAGGGTCCCAGCTGGCTGCTACAGCCGCCACCAGTGGTGGAGGGTCCCAGCTGGCTGCTACAGCCGCCACCAGTGGTGGAGGGTCCCAGCTGGCTGCTACAGCCGCCACCACAGTGGTGGAGGGTCCCAGCTGGCTGCTACAGCCGCCACCGCCCGCCACCAGTGGTGGAGGGTCCCAGCTGGCTGCTAACAGCCGCCGCCGCCACCAGTGGTGGAGGGTCCCAGCTGGCTGCTACAGCCGCCACCAGCCGCCCCCAGTGGTGGAGGGTCCCAGCTGGCTGCTACAGCCACCACCGCCCGCCACCAGTGGTGGAGGGTCCCAGCTGGCTGCTACAGCGCCCGCCACCAGCGTGGAGGGTCCCAGCTGGCTGCTACAGCCACACCGCCCGCCACCAGTGGTGGAGGGGTCCCAGCGGCTGCTACAGCCCGCCACCGCCCGCAACCAGTGGTGGAGGGTCCCAGCTGGCTGCTACAGCCGCCGCCGCCCGCCTCCAGTGGTGGAGGGTCCCAGCTGGCTGCTACAGCCGCCGCCGCCCGCCACCAGTGGTGGAGGGTCCCAGCTGGCTGCTACAGCCGCCGCCGCCCGCCACCAGTGGTGGAGGGTCCCAGCTGGCTGCTACAGCCGCCGCCGCCCGCCAACAGTGGTGGAGGGTCCCAGCTGGCTGCTACAGCCGCCACCGCCGCACCAGTGGTGGAGGGTCCCAGCTGGCTGCTACAGCCGCCGCCGCCACCAGTGGTGGAGGGTCCCAGCTGGCTGCTACAGCCGCCACCAGCCGCCACC
>WNGS01064468.1:0-10511 GCA_020271785.1 Procambarus virginalis
GAATCAGGATGTGGATAATCACTGGTGAGAGTCCTGGTTGAATCAGATGTTGGATATCCCCTGGAGAGAGTCCTGCATCAATCAGGATGTTGATCTCCACTGGAGAGAGTCCTGCCAGAATCAGATGTTTAATGTCCCCTGGAGTCCTGCCTGAATCAGGATGTTGGATGTCCATGGAGAGAGTCCTGCCTGAATCATGATGCTAGATGTCCACTATGAGGAATTTGCCTCATTATTTTAATCATATTGGATTCTCAGGATGATAGACATCCTACATTATAATCAGGATGTAGAATACCCACGAGGAATCCGGCGGCTGTAACGAGTATATAGGAGTCCCACTGAGGAACAACATACCAGAATTATATCAAAGGAAAGCAGATATCTATAGATGCGATGCCTTCTACAATATCAGAGTGCAGGATATCAACAGCTCTCAGATATGCTTTCATTGTCGTCAGGATCAGAGATATCCAAAGAATGTTCATAAACAAGGAATAATTGAGTGAATAACTCATGTTTATATAATATATATATATAGCGGTTCAGTATGATGCATCACACAGCTAGCCGTCATTTCTCGGCAAAAACTTTTGTTTTCTTTTGATTTTTAATTACCTTATTTCCTATAGAAACAGAAAATAGTCAATGATTAAATCAAATAATAAAAACTGACCAAAAGATAGAAACAAGCATGGTGCCTCGGGACATGACGGCTACACAGCTCAGCGGTCAGTTAAATCAGTAAATAATTGTCAAAAGATGGCGCAAAGCGGAGCTGCCACGGAAAAATCGCCACCTCGGCGAAATCGTCATTTTTCTCAAAACTCAAAATCAAAACCACCATAGAATCGTTTTCAAAATGCTACCATTAGAATTACCGCATCACTGGACGTTTCTTTCTGTTAACTCTTTCTTTGCTAATTTTAAATATTAAGGCTTTAACACATATATTTACCGAGATACAACCAATCAAATATCAATCATATCATCATGTTTTCTCAACATATTATTAACAAAAATGAGTTGATGACAAGTAATAATAATTATAATCAGCCTAATAGTAATGGATATTAAAAATTATGAATTTCTTTCTTCGTCATTTATCTAGACACTTTTTTATATCTACAAGCCTATAGCAGCCTACAATCACTGTGTAGAAAATTTCTCTGTCTACAATGTCATCAATGTTGGATATCCACTAGAGTGAGTCCTGCCTGAACCAGGATGTTGATATCCACTGGAGAATCCTGCCTGAATCAGGATGTTCAATATCCACTGAAGAAAGTCCTAACAGAATCAGGATGTTGGATATCCACTGGAGAGAGTCCCTGTTGAATCAGGATATTCAATATCCACTAGAGAGCCATGCCTGAATCAGGATATCGGATATCTACTGGATAGAGTCCTGCCAGAATCAGGATGTTGGATAATCAATGGTGAGAGTCCTGGTTGAATCAGGATGTTGGATATCCCCTGGAGAGAGTCCTGCATCAATCAGGATGTTGAATCTCCACTGGAGAGAGTCCTGCCAGAATCAGGATGTTAATGTCCACTGGAGAGTCCTGCCTGAATCAGGATGTTGGATGTCCAGTGGAGAGAGTCCTGCCTGAATCATGATGCTAGATGTCCACTATGAGGAATTTGCCCTCATTATTTTAATCATATTGGATATCTCAGGATGATAGACATCCTACATTATAATCAGGATGTAGAATACCCACGAAGGAATCCGGCGGCTGTAACGATATATAGGAGTCCCACTGAGGAACAACATACCAGAATTATATCAAAGGAAAGCAGATATCTATAGATGCGATGCCTTCTACAATATTCAGAGTGCAGGATATCAACAGCTCTCAGATATGCTTTCATTGTCGTCAGGATCAGAGATATCCAAAAGAATGTTCATAAACAAGGAATAATTGAGTGAATAACTCATGTTTATATAAATATATATATATAGCGGTTCAGTATGATGCATCACACAGCTAGCCGGTCATTTCTCGGCAAAAACCTTTTGTTTTCTTTTGATTTTTAATTACCTTATTTCCTATAGAAACAGAAAATAGTCAATGATTAAATCAAATAATAAAAAACTGACCAAAAGATAGAAACAAGCATGGTGCCTCGGGACATGACGGCTACACAGCTCAGCGGTCAGTTAAATCAGTAAATAATTGTCAAAAGATGGCGCAAAGCGGAGCTGCCACGGAAAAATCGCCACCTCGGCGAAATCGTCATTTTTCTCAAAACTCAAAATCAAAACCAGCCATAGAATCGTTTTCAAAATGCTACCATTAGAATTACCGCATCACTGGACGTTTCTTTCTGTTAACTCTTTCTTTGCTAATTTTAAATATTAAGGCTTTAACACATATATTTACCGAGATACAGCCAATTCAAATATCAATCATATCATCATGTTTTCTCAACATATTATTAACAAAAATGAGTTGATGAACAAGTAATAATAATTATAATCAGCCTAATAGTAAATGGATATTAAAAAATTATGAATTTCTTTCTTCGTCATTTATCTAGACACTTTTTATATCTACAAGCCTATAACAGCCTACAATCACTGTGTAGAAAATTTCTCTGTCTACAATGTCATCAGAATGTTGGATATCCACTAGAGTGAGTCCTGCCTGAACCAGGATGTTGGATATCCACTGGAGAATCCTGCCTGAATCAGGATGTTCAATATCCACTGAAGAAAGTCCTAACAGAATCAGGATGTTGGATATCCACTGGAGAGAGTCCTGGTTGAATCAGGATATTCAATATCCACTAGAGAGCCCTGCCTGAATCAGGATATCGGATATCTACTGGATAGAGTCCTGCCAGAATCAGGATGTTGGATAATCACTGGTGAGAGTCCTGGTTGAATCAGGATGTTGGATATCCCCTGGAGAGAGTCCTGCATCAATCAGGATGTTGAATCTCCACTGGAGAGAGTCCTGCCAGAATCAGGATGTTTAATGTCCACTGGAGAGTCCTGCCTGAATCAGGATGTTGGATGTCCAGTGGAGAGAGTCCTGCCTGAATCATGATGCTAGATGTCCACTATGAGGAATTTGCCCTCATTATTTTAATCATATTGGATATCTCAGGATGATAGACATCCTACATTATAATCAGGATGTAGAATACCCACGAAGGAATCCGGCGGCTGTAACGAGTATATAGGAGTCCCACTGAGGAACAACATACCAGAATTATATCAAAGGAAAGCAGATATCTATAGATGCGATGCCTTCTACAATATTCAGAGTGCAGGATATCAACAGCTCTCAGATATGCTTTCATTGTCGTCAGGATCAGAGATATCCAAAAGAATGTTCATAAACAAGGAATAATTGAGTGAATAACTCATGTTTATATAAATATATATATAGCGGTTCAGTATGATGCATCACACAGCTAGCCGGTCATTTCTCGGCAAAAACCTTTTGTTTTCTTTTGATTTTTAATTACCTTATTTCCTATAGAAACAGAAAATAGTCAATGATTAAATCAAATAATAAAAAACTGACCAAAAGATAGAAACAAGCATGGTGCCTCGGGACATGACGGCTACACAGCTCAGCGGTCAGTTAAATCAGTAAATAATTGTCAAAAGATGGCGCAAAGCGGAGCTGCCACGGAAAAATCGCCACCTCGGCGAAATCGTCATTTTTCTCAAAACTCAAAATCAAAACCAGCCATAGAATCGTTTTCAAAATGCTACCATTAGAATTACCGCATCACTGGACGTTTCTTTCTGTTAACTCTTTCTTTGCTAATTTTAAATATTAAGGCTTTAACACATATATTTACCGAGATACAACCAATTCAAATATCAATCATATCATCATGTTTTCTCAACATATTATTAACAAAAATGAGTTGATGAACAAGTAATAATAATTATAATCAGCCTAATAGTAAATGGATATTAAAAAATTATGAATTTCTTTCTTCGTCATTTATCGTAGACACTTTTTTATATCTACAAGCCTATAGCAGCCTACAATCACTGTGTAGAAAATTTCTCTGTCTACAATGTCATCAGAATGTTGGATATCCACTAGAGTGAGTCCTGCCTGAACCAGGATGTTGGATATCCACTGGAGAATCCTGCCTGAATCAGGATGTTCAATATCCACTGAAGAAAGTCCTAACAGAATCAGGATGTTGGATATCCACTGGAGAGAGTCCTGGTTGAATCAGGATATTCAATATCCACTAGAGAGCCCTGCCTGAATCAGGATATCGGATATCTACTGGATAGAGTCCTGCCAGAATCAGGATGTTGGATAATCACTGGTGAGAGTCCTGGTTGAATCAGGATGTTGGATATCCCTGGAGAGAGTCCTGCATCAATCAGGATGTTGAATCTCCACTGGAGAGAGTCCTGCCAGAATCAGGATGTTTAATGTCCACTGGAGAGTCCTGCCTGAATCAGGATGTTGGATGTCCAGTGGAGAGAGTCCTGCCTGAATCATGATGCTAGATGTCCACTATGAGGAATTTGCCCTCATTATTTTAATCATATTGGATATCTCAGGATGATAGACATCCTACATTATAATCAGGATGTAGAATACCCACGAAGGAATCCGGCGGCTGTAACGAGTATATAGGAGTCCCACTGAGGAACAACATACCAGAATTATATCAAAGGAAAGCAGATATCTATAGATGCGATGCCTTCTACAATATTCAGAGTGCAGGATATCAACAGCTCTCAGATATGCTTTCATTGTCGTCAGGATCAGAGATATCCAAAAGAATGTTCATAAACAAGGAATAATTGAGTGAATAACTCATGTTTATATAAATATATATATAGCGGTTCAGTATGATGCATCACACAGCTAGCCGGTCATTTCTCGGCAAAAACCTTTTGTTTTCTTTTGATTTTTAATTACCTTATTTCCTATAGAAACAGAAAATAGTCAATGATTAAATCAAATAATAAAAAACTGACCAAAAGATAGAAACAAGCATGGTGCCTCGGGACATGACGGCTACACAGCTCAGCGGTCAGTTAAATCAGTAAATAATTGTCAAAAGATGGCGCAAAGCGGAGCTGCCACGGAAAAATCGCCACCTCGGCGAAATCGTCATTTTTCTCAAAACTCAAAATCAAAACCAGCCATAGAATCGCTTTCAAAATGCTACCATTAGAATTACCGCATCACTGGACGTTTCTTTCTGTTAACTCTTTCTTTGCTAATTTTAAATATTAAGGCTTTAACACATATATTTACCGAGATACAGCCAATTCAAATATCAATCATATCATCATGTTTTCTCAACATATTATTAACAAAAATGAGTTGATGAACAAGTAATAATAATTATAATGAGCCTAATAGTAAATGGATATTAAAAAATTATGAATTTCTTTCTTCGTCATTTATGTACACACTTTTTTATATCTACAAGCCTATAGCAGCCTACAATCACTGTGTAGAAAATTTCTCTGTCTACAATGTCATCAGAATGTTGGATATCCACTAGAGTGAGTCCTGCCTGAACCAGGATGTTGGATATCCACTGGAGAATCCTGCCTGAATCAGGATGTTCAATATCCACTGAAGAAAGTCCTAACAGAATCAGGATGTTGGATATCCACTGGAGAGAGTCCTGGTTGAATCAGGATATTCAATATCCACTAGAGAGAGAGTCCTGCCTGAAACAGGATATCGGATATCTACTGGATAGGGTCCTGCCAGAATCAGGATGTTGGATAATCACTGGTGAGAGTCCTGGTTGAATCAGGATGTTGGATATCCCCTGGAGAGAGTCCTGCATCAATCAGGATGTTGAATCTCCACTGGAGAGAGTCCTGCCAGAATCAGGATGTTTAATGTCCACTGGAGAGTCCTGCCTGAATCAGGATGTTGGATGTCCAGTGGAGAGAGTCCTGCCTGAATCATGATGCTAGATGTCCACTATGAGGAATTTGCCCTCATTATTTTAATCATATTGGATATCTCAGGATGATAGACATCCTACATTATAATCAGGATGTAGAATACCCACGAAGGAATCCGGCGGCTGTAACGAGTATATAGGAGTCCCACTGAGGAACAACATACCAGAATTATATCAAAGGAAAGCAGATATCTATAGATGCGATGCCTTCTACAATATTCAGAGTGCAGGATATCAACAGCTCTCAGATATGCTTTCATTGTCGTCAGGATCAGAGATATCCAAAAGAATGTTCATAAACAAGGAATAATTGAGTGAATAACTCATGTTTATATAAATATATATATATAGCGGTTCAGTATGATGCATCACACAACTAGCCGGTCATTTCTCGGCAAAAACCTTTTGTTTTCTTTTGATTTTAATTACCTTATTTCCTATAGAAACAGAAAATAGTCAATGATTAAATCAAATAATAAAAAACTGACCAAAAGATAGAAACAAGCATGGTGCCTCGGGACATGACGGCTACACAGCTCAGCGGTCAGTTAAATCAGTAAATAATTGTCAAAAGATGGCGCAAAGCGGAGCTGCCACGGAAAAATCGCCACCTCGGCGAAATCGTCATTTTTCTCAAAACTCAAAATCAAAACCAGCCATAGAATCGTTTTCAAAATGCTACCATTAGAATTACCGCATCACTGGACGTTTCTTTCTGTTAACTCTTTCTTTGCTAATTTTAAATATTAAGGCTTTAACACATATATTTACCGAGATACAGCCAATTCAAATATCAATCATATCATCATGTTTTCTCAACATATTATTAACAAAAATGAGTTGATGAACAAGTAATAATAATTATAATGAGCCTAATAGTAAATGGATATTAAAAAATTATGAATTTCTTTCTTCGTCATTTATGTAGACACTTTTTTATATCTACAAGCCTATAGCAGCCTACAATCACTGTGTAGAAAATTTCTCTGTCTACAATGTCATCAGAATGTTGGATATCCACTAGAGTGAGTCCTGCCTGAACCAGGATGTTGGATATCCACTGGAGAATCCTGCCTGAATCAGGATGTTCAATATCCACTGAAGAAAGTCCTAACAGAATCAGGATGTTGGATATCCACTGGAGAGAGTCCTGGTTGAATCAGGATATTCAATATCCACTAGAGAGCCCTGCCTGAAACAGGATATCGGATATCTACTGGATAGAGTCCTGCCAGAATCAGGATGTTGGATAATCACTGGTGAGAGTCCTGGTTGAATCAGGATGTTGGATATCCCCTGGAGAGAGTCCTGCATCAATCAGGATGTTGAATCTCCACTGGAGAGAGTCCTGCCAGAATCAGGATGTTTAATGTCCACTGGAGAGTCCTGCCTGAATCAGGATGTTGGATGTCCAGTGGAGAGAGTCCTGCCTGAATCATGATGCTAGATGTCCACTATGAGGAATTTGCCCTCATTATTTTAATCATATTGGATATCTCAGGATGATAGACATCCTACATTATAATCAGGATGTAGAATACCCACGAAGGAATCCGGCGGCTGTAACGAGTATATAGGAGTCCCACTGAGGAACAACATACCAGAATTATATCAAAGGAAAGCAGATATCTATAGATGCGATGCCTTCTACAATATTCAGAGTGCAGGATATCAACAGCTCTCAGATATGCTTTCATTGTCGTCAGGATCAGAGATATCCAAAAGAATGTTCATAAACAAGGAATAATTGAGTGAATAACTCATGTTTATATAAATATATATATATAGCGGTTCAGTATGATGCATCACACAACTAGCCGGTCATTTCTCGGCAAAAACCTTTTGTTTTCTTTTGATTTTAATTACCTTATTTCCTATAGAAACAGAAAATAGTCAATGATTAAATCAAATAATAAAAAACTGACCAAAAGATAGAAACAAGCATGGTGCCTCGGGACATGACGGCTACACAGCTCAGCGGTCAGTTAAATCAGTAAATAATTGTCAAAAGATGGCGCAAAGCGGAGCTGCCACGGAAAAATCGCCACCTCGGCGAAATCGTCATTTTTCTCAAAACTCAAAATCAAAACCAGCCATAGAATCGTTTTCAAAATGCTACCATTAGAATTACCGCATCACTGGACGTTTCTTTCTGTTAACTCTTTCTTTGCTAATTTTAAATATTAAGGCTTTAACACATATATTTACCGAGATACAACCAATTCAAATATCAATCATATCATCATGTTTTCTCAACATATTATTAACAAAAATGAGTTGATGAACAAGTAATAATAATTATAATCAGCCTAATAGTAAATGGATATTAAAAAATTATGAATTTCTTTCTTCGTCATTTATGTAGACACTTTTTTATATCTACAAGCCTATAGCAGCCTACAATCACTGTGTAGAAAATTTCTCTGTCTACAATGTCATCAGAATATTGGATATCCACTAGAGTGAGTCCTGCCTGAACCAGGATGTTGGATATCCACTGGAGAATCCTGCCTGAATCAGGATGTTCAATATCCACTGAAGAAAGTCCTAACAGAATCAGGATGTTGGATATCCACTGGAGAGAGTCCTGGTTGAATCAGGATATTCAATATCCACTAGAGAGCCCTGCCTGAATCAGGATATCGGATATCTACTGGATAGAGTCCTGCCAGAATCAGGATGTTGGATAATCACTGGTGAGAGTCCTGGTTGAATCAGGATGTTGGATATCCCCTGGAGAGAGTCCTGCATCAATCAGGATGTTGAATCTCCACTGGAGAGAGTCCTGCCAGAATCAGGATGTTTAATGTCCACTGGAGAGTCCTGCCTGAATCAGGATGTTGGATGTCCAGTGGAGAGAGTCCTGCCTGAATCATGATGCTAGATGTCCACTATGAGGAATTTGCCCTCATTATTTTAATCATATTGGATATCTCAGGATGATAGACATCCTACATTATAATCAGGATGTAGAATACCCACGAAGGAATCCGGCGGCTGTAACGAGTATATAGGAGTCCCACTGAGGAACAACATACCAGAATTATATCAAAGGAAAGCAGATATCTATAGATGCGATGCCTTCTACAATATTCAGAGTGCAGGATATCAACAGCTCTCAGATATGCTTTCATTGTCGTCAGGATCAGAGATATCCAAAAGAATGTTCATAAACAAGGAATAATTGAGTGAATAACTCATGTTTATATAAATATATTATATAGCGGTTCAGTATGATGCATCACACAGCTAGCCGGTCATTTCTCGGCAAAACCTTTTGTTTTCTTTTGATTTTTAATTACCTTATTCCTATAGAAACAGAAAATAGTCAATGATTAAATCAAATAATAAAAAAACTGACCAAAAGATAGAAACAAGCATGGTGCCTCGGGACATGACGGCTACACAGCTCAGCGGTCAGTTAAATCAGTAAATAATTGTCAAAAGATGGCGCAAAGCGGAGCTGCCACGGAAAAATCGCCACCTCGGCGAAATCGTCATTTTTCCAAAACTCAAAATCAAAACCACCAGAATCGTTTTCAAAATGCTACCATTAGAATTACCGCATCACTGGACGTTTCTTTCTGTTAACTCTTTCTTTGCTATTTTAAATATTAGGCTTTACACATATATTTACAGAGATACAACCAATTCAAATATCAATCATATCATCATGTTTCTCAACATATTATTACAAAAATGATTGATGACAAGTAATAATAATATATCAAGACCTAATAGTAAATGGTATTAAAAAATTATGAATTTCTTTCTTCGTCGTAATTTATCTAGACACTTTTTTATATCTACAAGCCTATATCAGCTCTACAATCACTGTGTAGAAAATTTCTCTGTCTACAATGTCATCAGAATATTGGATATCCCTAGAGTGAGTCCTGCCTGAACAAGATTTTGGATATCCACTGAGAATCCTGCCTGAATCAGGATGTTCAATATCCATTGAAGAAAGTCCTAACAGAATCAGGATGTTGGATATCCACTGGAGAGAGTCCTGGTGAATCAGATATTCAATATCCACTAGAGAGCCCTGCCTGAATCAGGATATCGGATATCTACTGGATAGAGTCCTGCCAGAATCAGGATGTTGGATAATCACTGTGAGAGTCCTGGTTGAATCAGGATGTTGGATATCCCCTGAAGAGTCCTGCATCAATCAGGATGTTGAATTCCCTGAGAGAGTCCTGCCAGATCGGATGTTTAATGTCCACTGGAGAGTCCTGCCTGAATCAGGATGTTGGATGTCCAGTGGAGAGAGTCCTGCCTGAATCTGATGCTAGATGTCCACTATGAGGAATTTGCCCTCATTATTTTAATCATATTGGATATCTCAGGATGATAGACATCCTACATATAATCAGGATGTAAAATACCCACGAAGGAATCCGGCGGCTGTAACGAGTATATAGGAGTCCCACTGGGAACAACATACCAGAATATATCAAAGGAAAGCACGATCTCTATAGATGCGATGCCTTCTACAATATTCAGAGTGCAGGATATCAACAGCTCTCAGATATGCTTCATTGTCGTCAGGATCAGAGATATCCAAAGAATGTTCATAA
>WNGS01064470.1:0-11365 GCA_020271785.1 Procambarus virginalis
TTGGTGAATTTTTTTTATCGCGTTTTTCGATAAATACCTGAAATATATGGAAATAAAGATGTAATATAATCTCATAAACAATTTATAGCACTTGATTTATCTATATAAATATTATAAAAAATTAATTAAGAAAATGCAAAGATATTTAATATGAATGAAACAACAAAGATAATCCTGGGAACACAAGCCAGTGTAACCTGAGAACACCAGCAAGTGTATCCTGAGAACACCGGCCAGTGCATCCTGTGAACAACAGGTAGTGTATCCTGAGAACACCGGCAAGTGTATCCTGAGAACTCTGGCCAGTGTATCCTGAGAACACCAACCAGTGTATCCTGAGAACACAAGGCAGTGTATCCTGAGAACACCGGCCAGTGTATCCTGAGAACACCAGCCAGTGTATCCTGAGAACACCGGCCAGTGTATCCTGAGAACACCAGCCAGTGTATCCTGAGAACACCAGCCAGTGTATCCTGAGAACACCGGCCAGTGTATCCTGAGAACACGCAGCCAGTGTATCCTGAGAACACCGGAATGTGTATCTGAGAACACCGGCCAGTGTATCCTGAGAACACCAGCCAGTGTATCCTAAGAACACAAGGCAGTGTATCCTGAGAACACCAACCAGTGTATCCTGAGAACACAAGCAGTGTATCCTAAGAACACCAGCCATCTAACCTGAGAACACTGGCCATTCTATCCTTGAACACCAGGAAGTGAATCCTAAGAACACCAGCCAATCTATCCTGAGAACATCGGGCAGTGTATCCTGAGAACACCAACCAGTGTATCTGAGAACACAAGGCAGTGTATCCTGAGAACACGGCCAGTGTATCCTGAGAACACCAACCAGTGTATCCTGAGAACACCAGCCAATGTATCCTGACAACACCGGGCAGTGTATTCTGAAAACACCAACCAGTGCATCGTAAGAACACCGACCAATGTATCTTGAAAACTCTGGCCAGTGTATCCTGAGAACCCTTCAGAGAAACCTGAGAACACCAGCCAGTGTATCTTGAGAACACGAACCCGTGAATCCTGAGAACACAGACCAGTGTATCCTGAGAACACCGGCCAGTGTATTCTGAGACTACAAGGCAGTGTATCTTGAAATACCAGGCAGTGAATCCTAAAACACCAGCCAGTTATCGTGAGAATACCATGTATCCTAGAACACCAGGCAGTGTATCCAGAGAACACCGGCCAGTGTATCCTGAGAATACCAGCCAGTGTATCCTAAGAACACCAGCTAGTGTATCCTGAGAACACCAGACAGTTTATTCTGAGAACACCAGGCAGTGTATCCTGAGATTAATAGCCAGCGTATCCTGAGAACACTGGCAAGTGTATTCTGAGAACATCATGCATCAAATCCTAAGAACACCAGCCAGAGTATCCTGAGAACACCAGCCAGTGTATCCTGGGAGCACCGACAAGTGTACCCTGAGAACACCGGCCAGTGTATCCTGAGAACACCGGCAAGTGTTGGGGGGACCGGCAAGGCACCAGGGGGAGCCGGTCGACCGAGCGTACAGAACGCTGGACTTGTGATCCTGTGGTCCTGGGTTCGATCCCAGGCGCCGGCGAGAAACAATGGGCAGAGTTTCTTTCACCCTATGCTCCTGTTACCTAGCAGTAAAATAGGTACCTGGGTGTTAGTCAGCTGTCACGGGCTGCTTCCTGGGGGTGGAGGCCTGGTCGAGGACCGGGCCGCGAGGACACTAAAAACCCCAAAATCATCTCAAGATAACCTCAAGAAGAAGAAGTGTATCATAAAAACATCGGCCAGCGTATTCTGAGATCACCAGCCAGAGGATCCTGCGACCACCGGCCAATGTATCCTGAGAACACCGACAAGTGTACCCTGAGAACACTGGCCAGTATATCCTAAGGATATACTGGCTAGTGTATCCTGAGAATACCGGTCAGTCTATCCTGTGAACACCAGCCTGTGTATGCTGAGAACACCAACAAGTGTACCCTTATAACACTGGCTAGTGTATCCTGTGAACATCGGCCAGTGTATCCTGAGAACACCAGCCAGTGTATCCTGAGAACACCAGCTAGTGTATCCTGAAAACATCAGCCAGTGTATCCTGAGAACACCAGCCAGTATATCCTGAGAACACCGGCCAGTGTATCCTGAACACACAAGGCAATGTATCCTGAGAACACCAGTCAGTGTATGCTGAGAACACCGTCCAGTATATCCTGAGAACACCGGTCAGTGTATCCTGAAAACACCAGGCAGTGTATCCTGAGAATACCGGCAAGTCTATCCTGAGAATTAAGTGTATATTAAGAACACTGGCCATTGTATCTTGAGAACAACGGCAAGTGTATTCTTAGAACACCAGCCAGTATATCCTAAGAACAGCAGCCAGTGTACATTAAGAACATTGGCCGTTGTATCTTGAGAACACAAGCCAGTGTATCATGAGAACATCGGCCTGTGTATCTACAGAACAGCAGCCAGTGTATGATGAGAACACCGGCCAGTGTATCATGAGAACACCGACCAGTGTATCATGAGAACACCGGCCAGTGTATCATGAGAACACCGACCAGTGTATCATGAGAACACCGACCAGTGTATCATGAGAACACCGACCAGTGTATCATGAGAACACCGGCCAGTGTATCATGAGAACACCGGCCAGTGTATCATGAGAACACCGACCAGTGTATCATGAGAACACCGGCCAGTGTATCATGAGAACACCGACCAGTGTATCATGAGAACACCGGCCAGTGTATCATGAGAACACCGGCCAGTGTATCTTGAGAACACCGGTCAGTGTATTTTGAGAACACCGGCCACTGTATCCTGAGAACACCAGCTGGTATATCCTGAGGACACCAGCCATTATATATTAAGAACACTGGTAATTGTATCATGAGAACCCCAGTAATGTTTTGTGTTTAAGGAATAACTGTTGCTTAATCGAACTGTTGATATATTGGTTTTCTTATATTATTAGATATATTGGGATATTGGTTGATATATTGATTTTGGAAATGGAATCATACAATGCCATTGTGCAAATTCAGTGCAACCTGTTGCACTGCACTAAAATGGTTTCAGAGCATCTTCATTTGCGTGATTACAACCACTCAAATGTTCACCTCTGGTATGTCCTATGGATCAGTTCTTGAACCGATTCTATTCCTAAGCAGCATTAAAAATACTGTCAGCCTTTAGGGTGGTAAAAACCGAACATTTTTAATGAAACAAATTTCCTCGTTGTTTTTTACGAATTGCATTTAGGAAAAATGCTGAATGTGTGCAGTATGTTTTTTTTCAAGACTGGGATAAGACTTTCTCTAAACTTGCAGTCTTATTGCAGAGTATTATAGTCTTGTCTTCCCTCACTTGCTGTTCGTCATTTGACTGTGGTCCTCCACACATTATTCTAACCCAACAACTTTTAATAAACATCAAAAGAAAGTTATGAGGATAACATCATTCAGAACAGATGAAACTACAGTGAACCAGCACCATGATTTACTGTACCATATGGGTTCACAAAGTGCAACAGCACCATGGTTCACTGTACCATATGATACCTGTGGGTTCGCACAGTGCACCAGCACCATGGTTCACTGTGTGAATCAACTCCGAGCGTTCCATGGCGGAAAGCTCCACATGTTTCCTGTGGGCTGGGTAGTAGAACTCTGAGCGTTCTGTGGGGTGCAAAACTGCCGAGTGCTCGACTTGTTTCATTTGGTCAACGGTTTATTAAATGTTTGGTCATGATGTAATTGTCTCAATAACAGGAAGTCTTACAGCGGGCGAGTGTAGTTACAGTGGGAGAGTGTAGGGTTATAGTGGGAGAGTGTAGGGTTACAGTGGGAGAGTGTAGGGTTACAGTGGGAGAGTGTAGGGTTACAGTGGGATAGTGTAGGGTTACAGTGGGAGAGTGTAGGGTTACAGTGGGAGAGTGTAGGGTTACAGTGGGAGAGTGTAGGGTTACAGTGGGAGAGTGTAGGGTTACAGTGGGAGAGTGTAGGGTTACAGTGGGAGAGTGTAGGGTTACAGTGGGAGAGTGTAGGGTTACAGTGGGAGAGTGTAGGGTTACAGTGGGAGAGTGTAGGGTTACAGTGGGAGAGTGTAGGGTTACAGTGGGAGAGTGTAGGGTTACAGTGGATAGTGTAGGGTTACAGTGGGAGAGTGTAGGGTTACAGTGGGAGAGTGTAGGGTACAGTGGGAGAGTGTAGGGTTACAGTGGGAGAGTGTAGGGTTACAGTGGGAGAGTGTAGGGTTTCATTTTGATAGTGTAGGGTTACAGTGGGAGAGTGTAGGGTTTCATTTGATAGTGTAGGGTTACAGTGGGGAGTGTAGGGTTTCATTTTGATAGTGTAGGGTTACAGTGGGAGAGTGTAGGGTTACAGTGGGAGAGTGTAGGGTTACAGTGGAGAGTGTAGGGTTACAGTGGGAGAGTGTAGGGTATAGTGGGAGAGTGTAGGGTTACAGTGGGATAGTGTAGGGTTACAGGGGATGGTAGGGTTACAGTGGGAGAGTGTAGGGTTACAGTGGGATAGTGTAGGGTTACAGTGGGATAGTGTAGGGTTACAGTGGGAGAGTTAGGGTCATTTGATAGTACGGTACAGTGGGAGAGTGTAGGGTTACAGTGGGAGAGTGTTGGGTTACGGTGGGAGAGTGTAGGGTTACAGTATGTCAATTTCGCGAGCGGCCACCATTTTCGAGTATGACAATTTTTACCCTTCGGTAGAGTATACGTCAAAATGCGACGTTCTGTCATAAGACCGGGTTGCGTGCAGTGCCCTGTGTTTGGACAAATCTGTGAAACTCGTTGGCGGTTCAGATATATTAAAAAAAGATAAATTATTATCTGCCAAAATACAAAACCAAATTCAAAAGGAACTGCTAAAGAAAGAGGTCAGAAGCAATAGAGATATTGTGCCAAAGTAAGGCGACATGATGTCTTGAACGTCTTACTAGAGGAGATGTTTAACTTAGTTATCATATTGGCAATACCTGTTCTGAAAATTTTACTTTCAAAAGAAAATTAAAAAAATATTGTTTTTTTTTAATTTTGTTGAAAAAAATTTTGTTCCATAATATTCTACACTCTCATGTTACAGCATACTCTACGCTCTCATGTTACAACATACTTTGCTCTCTCATGTTCAACCATGTTCTAGTAGTAGTATTAGTAGGCATCCTTTAGTCTCGGGAGACTATGGAGTTGCGCTCTGATTGTCAATCCTGGCAATCAGTGTGACTGATGAGGCCAATCCGAAAATGGCAGTCCATCCCACACTGAGCACAAACAAAGTCTGATTCTGGTCTGTCTTCCTGGCTACCGGCTATCCTTCTCTGTCTCTTTGTCTCAGATTTCTTGGCAAGTGACTCCTAGAACTTGAAGGGACCTCTCTGAACAGACTGTCCCCCAGGCTGAACGGTCTGCAGCCAGTGTCTCCCAAGTAGGAAGATCGACGTCCACAGCTTTCAGGTCCCTCTTGCATACGTCTTTGTACTGTAGCTGGGGTTTGCTTGTTGGACGCTTTCCCTGCGTCAGCTCTCCATATAGGAGATCCTTGGTAATCCTGCCGTGGCCCATTCTCACGCACCCAAGCCAGCGCATTCGTATCTATTTCAGCATTGTGTAAATGCTGGTGATTCTATCTCTCCCCAGGACGCTGTTATTTGTCACCTTGTCCTGCCAGGTGATGTCCAAGATGTGTCGGAGGCAGCGCATGTGGAAGGCATTCAGCTGTCTTTCCTGACGGGCGCGGAGTGTCCAAGACTCACTGCCATAAAGGAGAGTGCTCAGGACACAGGCTCTGTAAACCTGGATCTTTGTACACTCAGTCAGCTTATTGTTGGCCCACACTCTCTTTGTTAGTCTGGGCATGGTAGTAGATGCCTTACCGATGCGTTTGTTTAGCTCCGTATCAAGAGAGAGGGAGTCAGAGATTGTGGAGCCATGTTCTACATGTTCTACATGTACAACTCTCATGTTCCACCATACTCTACACTATCATGTTACAGTATACACTGCACTCTCATGTTCTAAGTATATGATGCGCTCTCATGCTCAACCATGCTCTCTACTCTCATGTTCAAACATGTTCTGCACTCCCACGTTCAAAAATATTCTGCACTCTTATATTCAAAAATGTTCTGCACTCTCATGTTCAAACACGTTCTGCACTCTCATGTTCAAATATGCTCAGTGCTCTCATGTTCAACAACGTTCTGCACTCTCACGTACGTTCCCCACTGCTATGCACTCAGATGTTAAAACAAACTCTACAGTCTCATGTTCCAACATATTCTTTATGTTTGAATTGATTTTCCTTAATACTAGAAAATTCTTTAATAATATGTTTCTTTATCTAAGAATCTAACAGTAGTCTTGCCGGCAGGAGTGGTACAGGAGACAAAAAAAAAACTACACCAGCAGTGGACCTTTAAATACAACTGAAGGTATGTATACAGAGGAAAACAAGGAAATTAGTGAAATTCTAAGAAGCCAGTATGAGGCTATGTTTAGTACAGCAATAAACAACATGAAAGTTGAAGATCCAGACAGCCTCTTTATGAATGACATCTAAGATGCAGATAATATAACGGATATTAATACGAACTCGGAAGACTTTGAAAGAGAAATTGACAGCATGCCCATGCACTCAGCCCCCTGACTCACGGAATGCAATATTCATAGTAACATGTAAAGTACCAGTGGCACGAGCCCTCAGTGTAATATGGAGAAAGAGCCTGGATACAGGCGAGATACCAGCACCACTTAAATCTGCAAATATAGCTCGTCTGCACAAGTGATGTAGTAAAGCTTTGGCAGAAAATTATAGACCAATTGCACTAACATCACATAAAATGCAAGTTTTGGAAAGAGTGATTAGGAGTCAAATTTCTAGTTTTATGGAAAATAATGAACTACACAACCCATGATAACATGGATTTAGAGCGGGAAGATCCTGACTGTCACAGTTTCTCAACCACTATCACAGAAGACTTAGAAGAAATGCAAAAATCAGATTTTGTATACAAAGACTTTTCAAGGGCATTCGATAAATGTGACCATGGAGGGATAGCCCATAAAATTAGATCAGTAGGAATAAGGTTAAAGTGGGGCGTTGGATTTTAAACTTTCTGTCAAACAGAATGCAGTGTGGCGGTCAATCAAATAAGATCAAGCCCAAGCGCAGTGAAAAATTATGTACCCCAGAGCACAGTCCTTGCACCGCTGCTATTTCTCATTCTTATCTCGTTTATACAAAAAATACTAGTCACAGCTTCGTGTCATCCTTTGGAGATGATACATAAATCAGCATGAAAATTTACTCAGTAGATGACACTGAAAAACTGCAAGCAGATATTAATAAGGTCTTCGATTGGTCAACTGAAAATAACATGATGTTTAACTGTGACAAGTTCCAGATACTTAGGAATGGTGGAAACGAGGAAGTTAAACGAAACAAAGTGTACAGGACATAATCAAAGAAGGAAGGCGACATGTAAAAGACCTAGGAATTATGATGTCTGACTACCTGACATTTAGTGAACATAACCGAGCAAATAGAGTGGCAGCCAGGAAAATGATAGGATGGATTATGAATACAAATCCCAAGATCACACAGCAATTCTAATAGTATTTAAATCACTGGTGCTGCCCCGTCTTGATAATTGCTCGGTACTAGCTTCCCCATTCAGAGCAGGAGAGATAAGAATTAGAGTGAATACAGAGAACATATACGGCACGCATAGAAACACTATAACATCTATATTATTGGGACCGTCTCAATCCTCTCGAAATGTACTCGTTGGAAAGGAGACGAGAGAGGTATCAAATAATATATTCATGCAAGATACATGAAAGCCAGATCCAAAATTTGTACAGTAGAATAACAACATACTGGAACGAAAGATAAGGAAGGAAATGCAGAATAGTACCAGTGAAGAGTAGAAATCCCATAGGCACAATCAGAGAGTACTGTCTGAATATCAGAGTTCCACAGCTGTTCAATACCCTCCCAGCAAGCATTAGAAATATTGCTGGAACAAAGATGTATTCATGAGGCTCTTAGATAAGTTCTTGCAAGAAGTGCCGGACCAACGAGGATGTAGTGGATATGTGGGCCTGCGGGCCACTCCAAGCAACCGCCTATTGGACCAAGCTCTTACATGCATTGTGAGAGCTTCCCACCATGCATTGCACTCACGTTCCACCACGCAAGGCACTCTCATGTTCTACCATGAGGGGCAATCTCATGTTCCACCACGCATGGCACTCACGTTCCACCATGTGTGGCACTCTCAAGTTCCACCATGCAAGACACTCTCATGTTCCACCATGCAAGGCACTCATGTTCCATCATGTAACCGCAACAGCAACCCCTTCTGCAAGTAGATAGCACAAGGACGGGTGGAGCCCGGGAAGCTTCAACTTTTCCCCCATCATTGATGAGCAGTTCAAGCTGGTTAGCGTTGATCTTGTTGATGTAATCGAGCCGAGTGCTACGGACAGCAGAAAGTACATCCTGATCATGGTCGATCACACCACACGGTACTCACAAGCAGCTGCCCTGGAGAATATCTTGATAACAATGGTAGCAGAAGCGCTGATAGTATTTTTCAGTCGCCTTCGTATACCGAAGCGGATCCTTCTCGACCGAGGAAAGTAATTTATCAGCGAGGTGAAGGACCAAGCTAGGCGTTTGCTTTCATCGAGGGCCTCAGTAACTATGCTGTATCATGCAATGGGAAACGTTTTGCTTAAAGTTTAAATTTAATTACTCTCGTGATTAAATTATTCTCAACATTAAATTAAATTAAATTACATTAAATTAAATTAAATTAAATTACTCTCAAGAAAATGTTGAAGAAATGTGCATCGAACAGCCCAAGGAGTGGCCCAGGTATATCACTCCAATGTTATATGCCCACAGGGAGATGCCGCAGACTGCACAGAGATCTTGATCTTTGAGATTTTGTACAGTAGCACAGGTAAGGGCACTCTGCAGGACTTGAGGAAGCTATGGGAAAGTGATGACTACATCTCTGAAGCCAAGACGACGTACGAGTTCGTCATCGATGTACGAGAACGACTGGAGAATACCTGTGCTGGGAGCAGCTCGTAAAGGCATAGGAGTATCTGAGGTAGACGTATGACAAGAAGACAAAGCATGTCACCAAAGTAGCAAAGGTAGAGGCCACCGCATACCTTTGCTACAGCAGCCAACGGTATACACGAAGCCATATCCTATTACTAAACACCTTGAGCCATAGGTAAGGGAAGAATTGGAATCAATAATGTATTCTGGAGTAAGAGAAATCCACATCGCCTTACTTGGGTGTGATGGTGTTGTTCAAGAAGCCTTGAGTACGTGTCCACATCTGCCTCGTCTTTCGGAAGCTGAAATGCATCATTAAATTTGATGCTGAACCGATGTTCAATGAAGATGAGATCTTCTCGATGTTGACTTCAGGTCGTTACTTCTTAAAGCTTGATCTGACAAAGGGATTTGGCAGACTCCAGTATGAAGCTTTCATTCCAGATTTTGCGTCCATGGCAATTCCACTGATCGACTTAACATAGAAGAACGTTTCAGCGAAAGTAATTTGAACAGAGATGGACTACTCAGCATTCTCGAAGCTCAAGAGGAAGATGACTGAAGTACCCATCCTCAGGACACCAAATACTATCAGGGAGTACATCCTACGGACAGATGCTACCAACACAGGTACTGAGCTGTACTTTTGCAAGACTACAACGGTGAAGTCTGGGCGGTTGCATACTTCAGTCGCAAGTTGGACAATTTAGAACAGAAGTACTCTACTGCAGAAAAAGAACTACTCGGTGTGGTGTCTGTGTATAGCTGAGATAGTCTTGGTAGTAAGGTTGATGTAAAGTCATTCCTGGTTACTGACTTTAATACTTAAACTGATTACATGATAGAGTAGCTCCCAAGCTTGGCAGGCGTCCTGTGCGCTGTTTACCTTCTCTAGTGGCGTCCAGCCGCCGCACATAGAAAACGGATGGTACCATTTTCTGTGAACATGACATCCCTCCTTTTCTTTAAAAAGAATGAATACAGGATGTCTACCATGCTTGTAGCACAAAGCAAAGTTATTGACACAAAGTAAGTTATTAACATATCAAGAGATATTGCATACATTTAACATTAATTAAACACACAAAGAATTTAAACAATCTTTACCACAAAGGATTTCAATGTTAAAAATACATATGCAATGTTAAACAAACATGAAAGAAACTGTAATACAAAGTTACAAAATATTGAATGAGAGATCTGCATTATTTAAACAATATTAAATTTAGTTCAGCATAACAAGTAAATACTTTGCATTACATATGAACACAATGTATCATCATATCGTGTAGGGCGTTTAACATGTCGTTTGGACGAGAGTCCTTAAATACAAAACATCCCTCGATGAATTGTTTATCGAGTTATAACTCATTTTTTCTTTTTCTTTTGCACGACTTTGCACTTCATCATTTTCTACACTAGTTGGAATCACTTTGAAATAAGCCATATTACGTGTTATACTATGATCTCTATTACTCGCTGTTACCATAGTTCCTTTTACACTAATCACTTTATATGGTTTTGTATCATACGGCATATCTAGCTTTCCCTCTTTTTCTTTTTAACGAGAACAGTATCTCCAACCTTTATGAATTGTTCCTTTGCACGTTGATCATGAGCAATTTTCATTTTGCCCTTCGCTAGTGCATCCTTCTGAGCGAGACATTTATCCGTTACTTTGGCTGGCATGACAGGTAGTGCGATTCTCATAGGACGTCCAAATAAAAGTTCGCCAGGCGACTTGCCCAGTGTTCCATGCGGTGTTGCACGGTAGTTCCTGAGAAAAGCATACATAGCTTGTTTCCAGGATCGTCCTACGGCATGAGCACAGCGTACCGCTTTCATGAGAGGTTGCATGAATCTCTACTTCTCCATTTGCTTGAGGATGTAGTGGCATCACACGGCGGTGTTTGAATCCAATATGCTCAGCAAAGTTGACAAAGTCTTGTCCATTAAATGGTGGTCCATTGTCCGTCTTGACAACTTCAGGAATGCCAAAGTTTGAAAAGATCTTGTCGAGCTTCGGGATGACAGCCTTTGCAGATGTGGAAGTGATGATTTCTACTTCTGGATAACGTGAGTGATCATCAATGACTACCATCAAGTACTCTCCAGTTGGTAGCGGTCCACAGAAATCCATCGATACTTCCATCCATGGGCAGCAGGTAGTGGTGAAGGTGTAGAGGTGTTGGTCTGAAGTATCCACTGTTCCTGGCAGTGATCGTCAAGCTAAGGACATGAATGATGCCTGTGTCCTTTGCCA